>CM040434.1:58598181-58713182 GCA_022702705.1 Papilionanthe hookeriana x Papilionanthe teres | reverse complement strand
AAGTCAAAGGTTGACTCTTTGGTCAAAAGTTGACCTATTTTGCCATTGATTTGGTAATTGGGTCAAGAATTTGACCATTTTTACCAAAGATGACTTTTTGGTCAAAAGTCGACCTATCAGGTCAACGAGGTCGGTCATCGGGTCAAAAATCGAGCATTTCGACCAAAGTCGACATTATGGTCAGAAAGTCAATCCTATTGGGTCAATGGGTGGTCATTAGGTCAAGGCTTCACCATTTTAACCAAAGTTGACTTTTTGGTCAGAGATTGAGTTATTGGGTCAATTATTGGTCATTAATTCAACAATTGCTTATTTTATCCAAAATTGACTTTTTGGTCAAAAGTTGACTTATTAGGCCAATGGGTTGGTCATGTTCAAGGATTGATCATTTTGACCAAAGTTAACTTTTTTGTCAAAAGTTGACCTATTGGGTCAATAAATGATAATTAAGTCAAAAATTTACTATTTTCGATCAAAATCGACTTTCGCCAAAAGTCGATCTATTGGGTCAGTGGTTTGGTTCTTGGGTTAAGGATTGACCATTTTGTCCAAAGTTATTTTTTTTGTTCAAAGGTTGACCTGTTGGGTTAATGGGTTTTTCATTGAGTCAAGGATTGACAATAATGACCAAAGTTGACTTTTGGTCAAAGATCGATTTGATTAGCCGAATAATCGGTCATTGAAGTCAATATCGACTATTTTCAATGCTAAATCGACTTTTGTCGAAAAGTCGACTTATCGGGTCAACGTATCGGTCATCGGTCAAGAATCGACCATTTTGACTAAAGTCGACTTTTTTGCCAAAAGTCGACATATCGGAGTATGGCGGTCGCTTATCGGGTCAAAAATTAACCATTTTTAGCTAAAAGTTGACTTTTAGTCAAAAGTCGACTCATTCGGCTAATGGGGTGCATTGTGTAAAAATTGACTATTTTCGACCAAAATCGACTTTTTGGTCTAAAGCCGACCTATCGTGTCAATGGGTCATTATCAGATCAATATTTTACCACTTTCGACCCAATCCTCGCTTTTGGCGTCAAAAGTCGATCTATCGGGTCAACGGGTCGGTCATCGGTCGAATGCACTAATTCGACCAAAGCTGACGTTTTGGTCGGAGATTCGCCAACTGGGTCAATAATCGGTCAACAGTAAAAATTGATCTTTTCGACCAAAATTTACTTTACGGTCAAAAGTCGACCTATGTGCAAATGGGTTCGTTATCGGTGAAAGATCGACCATTTCGACCAAAGTCGATTTTTCGTCGAAGGTCGACCTTTTCGGTCAATGGGTTTGCCGTTGGTTCAAGGATTCACCATTTCGACCAAAGTCGACATTTTGGTTAGAGAGTATCTTATTATGTCAATAATCGGTCATTAGGTTGCAAAATCGATTATTTTGCCAAAATTAAATTTTTGGTCAAAACGCCGCTCCATCGATCAATCCGAGTGGCTATCGTCAAAAATTAACCCTTTCGACCAAAGTCGCATTTTGGTCAAAAGTCAACTATTCGGCCAATGAGTTAGTAATTGGGTCAAGAATCGACCATTTCGATCAAGACGACTTTTGGTCAAAAGTCGATCTTTGGGTCAATGGGCCTGGCCATCGGGTAAAAATCGATCATTTCGACCAACATCAATTTTTTTGTCGAAAGTCGACTTATTGGGTCAATGGGCGGTCATTAGGTCAAAAATCGACTATTTCGACCAAAATTGACTTTTTGTCGAAAGTCAATCTATCAAGTCAATGGGTTTGTCATTAGGGTCGATGATCGACCATTTCGACCAAAGCCGACTTTATTACGAGATCGACTTTCGATAAATAATGGGTCATCATTGATTATTTTGGTCATTAGATCATAAATTAATTATTGTGACCAAAATTAATTTTTTTGTCAAAAGTCGACCGACCGGTCATCAGGCGTGCTATTAGGTCGAATCGATCATTTAGCCAAAGTCGACTTTTTGGTCAAAAGTCAGCCTATTTAGTCAATGAGTTAGTAATCGGGTCGAAGAATCGACCATTTTGACCAAAGATGACTTTTTGGTCAAAAGTTAATCTATCGGGTCGATGGCTGTCGGCCATTAGGTCAAAAAATTCAACCATTGTAACCAAAGTCGACCATTTCGTCAAAACTCGACCTATTTCGCTAATCGGGGGTCATTCACGTCAAAATCGACTATTTTGTTAAAAGTCGACCTATTTGGTCAACGGGTTTTTCATCGGTGTTAAGGATCGAATATTTCAACCAAAGTCGACTTTTTGGTCGAGATCGACTTATCGGGTCAAAATTTGTCATTAGGTCAAAAATCGACCATTTCGACCAAAATCGAATTTTTGGTCAAAAGTTAACCCACGGGTCAACGAGGCAATTATTAGGTAAGAAATTGACCATTTCGACCAAAGTCGATTTTTGGTCAAAAGTCGATCTGATGGGTCAACGAGTGGTCATTAGAGTCAAAATCGACCATTTTAACCAAAATCGACTATTCGTCAAAGGTCGAGTTTATTGGGTCAATGAGTTTGTCATTGTGTCAAGGATTAACCCTTTTGACTAAAGTTAACTTTTTGGTCAGAGATTAACTTATTGGGTCAATAATTGGTCATTCATTCACAAATTGACTATTTTTTTAAAAATTTACTTTTTGGTCAAAAGTTTACGTATTTGGTCAACGGGTTTGTCATCGGGTCAAGGATTGATCATTGGCGACCAAAGCCGACTTTGCGTTCAGAATGTCAGGCTGGCTGGATCGATGGGTTGGTTCATTAGGTCGAGGATAGTGCCATTTCGCCAAAGTCGAATTTTTTGTCGGTAGATTCGCTTACTAGGTTAATAATCGGCCGTTAGGTCATAAAATCGACTATTTTGTCCAAAATTAATTTTTTAGTCAAAAGTCGATCTTATCGGGTCGATGGGCCGGTCATCGGGTCAAGGATCGACCATTTCGACAAATGTCGACTTTTGGTCGAGGATCGACTTATCGGGGTCATTAATCGGTCATTAGGTCAAAGATTGATTATTTCGACCAAAAATTAAATTTTTAGTCAAAAGTCGACCCATCAAGTCGACTGGGATTGTCATCAATTTCGCCTTGAAAGTCGACTTTAGTCGTGAAAGTCGATCTTATTTGGTCAATGAGTCAGTAATCGGGTCAAGAATCGACCATTTTATATCGAAGATGACTTTTTGGTCAAAATTGACCATGTCGGGTCAATGGGTCAGTCATTCGGTCGAAGGATTAACCATTTTGACCAAAGTTGACTTTGGATCAAGAGTCGACTGTTATCGGGTTAATGGGCGGTCATTAAGTCGAAAATTGATCATTTTGATCAAAATCGACTTTTTGTTCGATGTTGACTCATCGGATCGACGGGTTCGGCTATCGGGGTCGAGGATTAACCATTTTGATCTATTTTCGGCCCAGGGGTCGAATTTTTAGTCGAAAGTTGACTGATTGGGTTCGACGGGGAGGGCTATCGGGGTCGTGAATTGTCCACTTCACCAAAGGCGGCTTTTGGTCGAAAGTCGGACTTATTTAGTCGCGTGAGTCGGCAATCAGGTCGAGATTTGACCATTTTCGAAAGCAAAGATGAAATTTGCGGTAAAAAGTCAATTTTATTCGGGCTGATGGGTCAGTCATTAGGTTCGAAAGTCGACTATTTTCGTAGCAAAGCTGACTTTTGGTCGAAAAGTCAATTTAATGGTTCGATTAGGCTCGACATCGGGTCATTGATTAACCATTTTTGACCAAAGTAGACTTTTTACTCGCGAGATCGAATCTTATCGGGTCGATAATTTGGCCATTAATTCAAAAATTGATTTATTTTGGTCATTTAGAGTCAAAAATCGGATTATTTTGATCGAAAATGAAATTTTTTATCAAAAGTTGACCTTTTTCGTGAATGAGTCGATGAATCAGTTCGAAGAATCGACCATTTTAACAAAAGAAAATCCTTCGTCGAAATTTGATCTATTGGGTCGATGGGTCAGTCATTAGATCGAAATTGATCACTAATTTGTGGCAAGTGAATTTAGTCAAAACTCGACTTAATAGGTCATTTAGGTGGGCATTCGCTCGAAACGATTATTTGTGAATTCGAAATCGGACATTTGGTCAAATCGCTGATTCTATCGCGTCGACGGGTACGTCTATTAAGGCCAAGAACTGGCCATTTTAATCGCAGCTGACTTTTTGGTCGAGAGATCGAGTTATTGGGTAACATCAATTGGTCATTGGTCAAAATCGATCATTTTAAATAAAGCTGGAATTTTGGTCGAGAGTTAACCCATCGGGTCGAGCGGGGTGATCATCGAGTCGAGAGAATCGACCATTTCGACCAAAGTCGTACTTTTTGTTCAAAAGTTCACTTATTCGATTCGGTGAGTCGGTAATTCGAGTCGACAATTTATAATTTCGACCGAATGCGACACGAATGGTCGAAATTTGACGTATCGAATTCGATGGGCCGGCCGAAGTGAGTGCAAAAAATTGTCGATTTTTGTCAGAAATCGAGCTTTTAGTCAAAAGTCGATCTATCGGGTCAATAAGCTCGTCGTCGGGTCAAGGATCGACCATTTCGACCAAAAGCCGACTCGTTGGTTAGCAGATCGGCATTACTCAGGTCGATAATCGGGCCAATAGGTCAAATTCGGCTATTTCACTGAAATCGACTTTCGTCAAAAGTTAACTACTACGGCCGATGGTCGGCCAATGGGTCGAAGGATCGATCATTTTGACCAAAATCGACTTTTTCGTCACAAGCCGACATATCAGGGCATACGAGCTCGGTCATCGTGGGTCGAGGATCGATCATTTCGACCGAAGTCGACTTTTCGGGGTCGAAATTTAACCTGATCGGGGTCGATGGGCCGGTCATCGGGCTAAGATTAACCATTTCGACCAAAGTTAACTTTTTTGTCGAGAGATTGGCATTACTCCGTGTTCATAATTACTCATTCGGTCGAAAATCGACAATTTTTGCTGCACCGACTTTTCGGGTCGAAAAGTTGACTGATCGGGTCGACGAGCTCGCTCGTCGGGCCAAGGATCGACCATTTCGACCAAAGTCGACTTTTTTGTCGAGAGGTCTGACTTATCGGGTCAATAATTAAGTCAAGAATTCAATAATCGGGACTATTTTAACCAAAATCGACTTTTTGGTCGAAAAGCCGACCTGTTCGACTGCGGTCAGGTTATCGGGTCAAGGATCGATCATTTCGAACTCAAAGCCGACTTTTTATCGAAAAGTCGACCTTTTCGGGTCGAAGGGTCAGGTCATCGGGATCCGGAAGGATCGACCATTTTAACCAAAGTCGACTTTTTGGCGAGGGAGTCGAAACTACTAGGAATTCGATAATCGGTCATTAGGTCGAAATTGATTATTTTGACCAAAATTTACTTTTTGGTCGAAAGTTGACTTATTGGGCCAATGAGTTGATCATTTGGTCGAGGATTAATCATTCTTGCAAAATAGACGTCTTTAAAAGTTAATTTATTACGCCTATGGTTGGTCATTGGGCTCGGATTGATCATTTTGACCAAAGTTGACTTTTTGGGTCAAAAGTTGACTCTTGAGGTCGAATGGATTGGTCATTTGGGTCGATGATTGTCCATTTTCACCAAAGTTGACTTCTTGGTCGAAGATTAGCTTATTAGGTCAATAATTAGTCATTCGGTCGAAATGATTATTTATTTTGACGAAGTTGACTTTTTAGTCGAAGTTGACTGTTATCGGGTCGATGGGTTTGTCATTAGAGTTAGAGATTGACCATTTTGGCGAAAGTTGAATTTTTGTTCGGAGAATGACTTCTCAGATCAATAATTGGTCATTAGGTCAAATTGATTATTTTCATAAATTTAAATTTTTGGTCAGTCGATCCATTCGGTCAACGGGGTGGTCATTACGGTCGAATTGACCATTTTGACCAAAGTTGACTTTGGTCGAAAAGTTATCCTGATTTGGTCGAAAGAGTTGGTAATTGGGTCGAAGCATTGTCCATTTTGACGGAAGATGACTTTTTGGTCGAAAATTTGATATATCGAGTCGATGGGTTGGTCATTGGATCGAAAATTGACAATTTTGACCAAGTTGACTTTTTGGTCGAAAAGTTGACTATTGGGTCAATGCGGGTGGTCATTAAGTCGAAAATCGTGTATTTCTGATCAAAGTTGACTATTTAGTCAAAAGTTGACCTATTGCGTCAATGGGTTTGTCATTGGGTCAAGGATCTACCATTTTGACCAAAGTTAACTTTCTGGTCAGAGATTGACTTATTGGATCTATAATTAGCCATTAATTTAAAAGTTGACTATTTTGACAAAATTTGACTTTTTGGTCAAAAGTTTACCTATTAGGCAATGGGTCGGTTATTTGGTCAAGGATTGCTCACTTTGACCAAAGTTAACTTTTTGGTCAAAAGTTGACATATTGGGTCAATGGGTTGTTCATTGGGTCATTAGGTCAAAATTGACTATTTTGACTAAAACTGAATTTTTGGTCAAAAGTTTACCCATTCAACGGGGTGCTCATTGGGTCAGAAATTGACCATTTTAACCAAAGAGGACTTTTTGGTCGAAAGTTAACCTATTTTGACCAAAATTTAATTTTTGGTCAAAATTTATCACATTGGGTAAATGGGGAGGTCATTGGGTCAGAAATTGTCCTTTTTGACCAAAGTTGACTTTTTGGTCAAAAGTTGACTTATTTGGTCAATGAGTTGGTAATTGGGTCAAGAATTGACCATTTTGACCAAAGATGACTTTTGGTCGAAGTCATTATTAAGTCGTCAAAAATTAACTATTTTGACCAAAATTGACTTTTTTGTCAAAAGTTGACCTATTGGGCCAATGTGTTTGTCATTGGGTCAAGGATTGATCATTTTGACCAGAGTGGTCTTTTTGGTCAAAAGTTGGCCTATTTAGGTCAATGAGGCGGTCATTAGGTAAAAAATTGACAATTTTGAGCAAAGTTGACTTTTTGGTCAAAAGTTGACAAATTGGGCCAATGTGTTGGTCATTGGGTCAAGGATTAACCATTTTGACCAAAGTTGACATTTAGGTCATTGTGTCAGATATTGACCATTTTGACCAAATTAAACTTTTTGGTTAAAAGTTAACCTTTTGTGTCAATGAGGTGGTCATTAGGTCAAAAATTGACAATTTTGACCGAAATTGACTTTTTGGTCAAAAAGTTATCCTTTTGGGTCAATGAGTTGGTCATTGGGTCAAAGATTGATCATTATGACCAAAATTGACTTTTTAGTCAAAAGTTGACCTATTGGGTCAATGGGTTGGTCATTGGGTCAAGGATTGACCATTTTGACCAAAGTTGATTTGTTGGTCGAAAGTTGACTATTAGATCGATAATTGGTCATTCAGGTAAAATTTACTATTTTAACCAAAGCCGACTTTTGGTTAAAAATCGATCTATTGGGTCAGTGGATTGGTCATTCGGTCAAGGATTTTCCATTTTGACCAAAGTTGACTTTTTGGTCAAAAGTTAACCTATTGGGTCAATGGGTTTGTCATTGGGTCAAGTATTGACCATTATGACCAAAGTTTACTTTTTGGTCAAAGATTGTCTTATTGGTTCAATAATTTGTCATTTGGTCAAATATTGATTATTTTGACCCAAATTGACTTTTGTTCAAAAGTTAACTTATTAGGTCAATGTGTTAGTCATTGGGTTAAGAATTGACCATTTTGACCAAAGTTGACTTTTTATCAAAAGTTGACTTATTGGGTCGATGGGTTGGTCATTGGGTCAAAAATTGATCATTTTGACCAAAGCTGACTTTTTTGTCAAAAGTTGACCTATTTGGTCAATGGGTGGTCATTATGTCAAAATTTGACTATTTTGACGAAAATTGACTTTTTGGTCAAAACTTGACCTTTTGGGTCAATGGGTTGGTCATTGGATCAAGGTTTGATCATTTTGACCAAAATTGACTTTTTGGTCAAAAGTTGACTGTTGGATTGATAGGTCGAGAAATTGATCACTTTGACGAAGATTACTTTTTCCTCGAAAAGTTCGATTGTTGGGTCGATGGATTTGTCATTTGGTCGAAGATAAGCCTTTTGACCAAAGTTAACTTTTGGGTCGAGAGATTGAGCTGCTTAGATCGACAAGTGGTCATTAGGCCAAAAATTGACTATTATAACCAAAATTGAATTTTTGGTCAAAAGTTGACTTATTGGGTCAATGGGTTGGTCATTGGGTCAAGGATTGACCATTTTGAAGAAAGTTGACTTTTGGTCAGTGGTTGACTTATTGGGTCAATAATTGGTCATTAGGTTAAAAATTGATTATTTTGACCAAAATTATATTTTCAATCAAAAGTTGACCGATTGGGTCAACGAGGTGGTCATCAGGTCAGAAGTTGACTATTTTGACGAAAGTGGACATTTTGGACAAAAGTTCACCTATTTTGTCAATGAGTTGGTAATTGGGTCTAGAATTGATCATTTTGACCGAAGATGACTTTTTGGTCAAAAGTTAATCTATTGGGACAATGGGTTGGTCTTTAGGTCAAAAATTGACCATTTTGACCAAAGTAGACTTTCTGGTCAAAGGTTGACCTATTGGGTCAATGGGTTGGTCATTGGGTCAAGGATTGACTATTTTGACCAAAGTTGACTTTTTGGTAAGAGATTGGCTTATTGGGTCAATAATTGGTCATTAGGTCAAAAATTGACTATTTTGACCAAAATTGACTTTTTGGTCAAAAAGTAGATCTATTGGGTCAATGGGTGGTCATTAAGTCAAAAATTGACTATTTTGACTAAAATTGACTTTTTGTCAAAAGTTGACCTATTGTGTAATGGCTTTGTCATTGGGTCAAGGATTGTCCATTTTGACCAAAGTTGACTTTTTGGTCAATGATTGACTTATTGGGTCAATAATTGGTCATTGCGTCAGAAATTGACTATTTTGACCAATGATTACTGTTGATAAGTTGATCTTTTTGGACAAAATTAAATTTTTGGCCAAAAGAACCCATTGGGTCAACGGGGTGGTCATTGGGTCAGAAATTGATCGTTTTGACCAAAGTTGACCTTTTGATCAAAAGTTGACCTATTTGATCAATGAGTTGGTGATTGGGTCAAGAATTGACCATTTTGACCAAAGATGACCTTTTGGTCAGAAGTTGACCTATTAGGTCAATGGGTTGGTCCTTGGGTCAAGGATTGACCATTTTGACCAAAGTTGACTTTTTGGTCTGAGATTAGCTTACTGGGGTCAATAATTGGACATTAGGATAAAAATTGACTATTTTGATCAAAATTGACTTTTTTGTCAAAACTTGACCTATTGGGTCAATGTGTGGTCATTAAGTTAAAAATTGACAATTTTGACCAAAATTGATAACTTCGTCAAAAGTTGACCTATTGGGTCAATAGGTTTGTCATTGGGTCAAGAATTAACCATTTTGACTAAAGTTGACTTTTTGGTCAAAAGTTGATTTTTTGGTCAAAAGTTTACCTATTGGGTCAATGGGTGGTCATTAGGACAAAAACTGATTATTTTGACCAAAATTTACTTTTTGGTCAAAAGTTTACCTATTGGGTCAAGGATTGACCATTATGACCAAAGCTGTCATTTTGTCAGAGATTGACTTATTGGGTCTATAATTGGTCATTAGGCCAAAAATTAATTATTTTGACCAAAACTAAATTTTTGGTCAAAAGCTGACTTATTTGGTCAATGAGTTGGTAATTGGGTCAAGATGACTTTTTGGTCGAAATTTGATCTTTTGGGTCAATGGGTAGGTCATTAGGTCAAAAATTGACAATTTTGACGAAAGTTGACTTTTTGGGCAAAAGTTGACCTAGTGGGTCAATGTGTGGTCTATAGATCAAAAATTGACTATTTTGACCAAAATTGACTTTTTGGACAAAAGTTGACCTATTGGGACAATGGGTTTATCATTGGGTAAAGGATTAAACATTTTGATCAAAGTTGACTTTTTGGTCAGAGATTGACTTATTGGGACAATAATTGGTCGTTTGGTCAAAATTGACAAATTTAACCAAAATTGAATTTTTGTTCAAAAGTTAACCCATTTGGTCAACGGTGTGATCATTGGGTCAGAAACTGACCATCTTCACCAAAGATGACCTTTTGGTCAAAAGTTGACCTATTGGGTTAACGGGTTGGTCATTGGGTCAAAAATTGACCATTTTGAGCGAAGTTGACTTTTTGGTCGGAAGTTGACCTATTGGGTCAATGGGTTGGTATTGGGTCAAGGATTGACCATTTTGACCAAAGTTGACATTTTGACCAAAGTTGACTTCTTAGTCAGAGATTGACTTATTGGGTTAATAATTGGTCATTAGGTAAAAAATTGACTATTTTGACCAAAGTTTAATTTTTGGTCAAAAGTTAACCCATTGTGTCAACAGGGTGGTCATTAGGTCAGAAATTGACCATTTTGACCATAGATGACTTTTTGGTCAAAATTTGACCTATTTTGACCAAAATTGAATTTTTGTTCAAAAATTAACCCATTCGTTCAACGGGGTGGTCATTGGGTCAGAAATTGACCATTTTGACCAATGTTTACTTTTTAGTCAAAAGTTGAATTATTTAGTCAATGAGATGGTAATTGGGTCAAGAATTGACCATTTTGACCAAAGATGACTTTTTGGTCAAAAGTTGACATATTGGGTCAATGGGTTGGTCATTGGATCAAAAATTGACCATTTTGAGCAAAGTTGACTTTTTTATAAAAAGTTGACATATTGGGTCAATGGGTGGTCATGAGGTCAAAAATTGACCATTTTGACCTAATGGTTCAATGGGTTTGTCATTGGGTCAATGATTGACAATTTTGGCAAAAGTTGACTTTTTGGTGAGAGAATGACTTATTAGGTCAATAATTGGTCATTAATTCAAAAATTGACTATTTTGGTTATTAGGTCAAAAATTAACTATTTTGACCAAAATTAAATTTTTGGTCAAAGTTAACTCATTGGGTTAACGAGGTGGTCATTGGGTCAGAAATTGACCATTTTGACCAAAGTTGACTTTTTGGTCAAAACTTATCATATTTTGTCAATGAGCTAGTAATTGGGTCAAGAATTGACCAATTTGACAAAAGATACCATTTTGCTCAAAAGCTGATCTATTGGGTAAATGGGTTGGTCATTGGGTCAAAAATTGACTATTTTGACTTGAGTTATCTTTTTGGTTTAAAGTTGACCTATTGGGTCAATAGGTGGTCATTCAGTCAAAAATTGACTATTTTGACCAAAATTGACTATTTGGCCAAAAGTTGAACTATTGGGTCAATCGGTTTATCATTGGGTTAAGGATGGACCATTTTGACCAAAGTTGACTTTTTAGATAGAAATTAACTTTTTTGGTCAATAATTGGTGATTAGGTCAAAAATTGACAATTTGGACCAAAATTAAATTTTTGGACAAAATTTAACCCATTGGGTTAACAGGGTGGTCATTGGGTCAGAAATTGACTATTTTGACCAAAGTTGTCTTTTTGGTCAAAAGTTGATCTATTTGGTTACTGAGTTGGTAATTTGGTCAAGAATTGACCATTTTGATCAAAGATGACTTTTTTGTCAAAAGTTGACCTATTGGGGCAATGGGTTGGTCATTGGGTCAAAAATTGCCATTTTGACCAAAGTTGATTTTTTGGTCAAAAGTTGACCTATTGGGTCAATGGGTGGTCATTAAGTTAAAATTTGACTAATTTGACAAAAATTAACTATTTGGTCAAAAGTTGATCTATTGGGTCAATGGGTTTGTCATTGGGTCAAGGATTGACCATTTTGACCAAAGTTGACTTTTTTGTCAGAGTTTGACTTATTGGATCAATAATTAGTCATTAATTCAAAAATTGACTATTTTGACCAAAATTGACTTTTTGGTCAAAAGTTAACCTATTAGATGAATGGGTCGGTCATTGGGTCAAGGATTAATCATTTTGACCAAAGTTAACTTTTTGGTCAAAAGTTCACCTGTTGGGTTAATGGGTTGGTCATTGGGTCAAGGATTAACCGTTTTGACCAAAGTTGACTTTTGGTCAGAGATTTGCATATTAGGTCAATAATTGGTCATTAGGTTAAAAATTGACTATTTTGACCAAAATTAACTTTTTGGCCAAAAGTTGACCTATTGGGCCATTGGGTTGGTGATTGGGTCAAAGATTGATTATTTTGACCAAAATTGACTAATGGTCACAAGTTGACCTATTAGGCCTATGGGTTGGTCATTGGGTAAAGGATTGATCATTTTGACCAAAGTTGACTTTTTGGTCAAAAGTTGACCTATTGGGTCAGTGGGTTGGTCATTATGTCATGGATTAATAATTTTGACCAAAGTTGACTTTTTGCTAAGAGATTGGCTTACTGGGTCAATAATTGGTCATTAGGGTCAAAAATTTACTATTTTGACCAAACTTGCCTTTTTGGTCAAAAATTGACCTATTGGATCAATGGGTTGGCTATTGGGTCAAGAATTGACCATTATGAGCAAAGTTGACTTTTTGGTCTGAAATTAACTTATTGGGTCATTAATGGGTCATAATGTCAAAAATTAATTATTTTGACCAAAATTAATTTTTTGGTCAAAAGTTGACCCAGTGGTTCAACGTGGTGGTCTTTGGGTTAGAAATTAAGCATTTTGACTATAGTTGAATTTTTGGTAAAAAGTTGACCTATTTGATCAATGAGTTGGTAATTAGGTCAACAATTGACCATTTTGACCAAAGATGACTTTTTGGTAAAAATTTGATCTACCGGGTTAATGGGTTGATTATTGAGTCAAAAATTGACCTTTTTGACCAAGTTAACTTTTTGGTCAAAAGTTGACCTAATGGGTTAATGGATGGTCATTAGGTCAAAAATTGAATATTTTGACCAAAATTGACTTTTTGGTCAAAAGTTGACCTATTGGGTCTATGGGTTTGTCATTGGATCAATGATTGACCATTTTGACCAAAGTTGACTTTTGGTCAGAGATTGGCTTTCTGGGTCAATAATTGGTTATTAGGTAAAAAATTAACTATTTTCAACAAAATTGACTTTTTAGTCAAAAGTTGATTTATTGGGTCAATGAGTTTGTCATTGGGTCAGGGATTGACCATTTTGACCAAAGTTGACTTGTTAACAGAGATTGGCTTACTAGGTCAATAATTGGTCATTAGGTCCAAAATTGACTATTTTGACCAATATTGACTTTTTGGTCAAAAGTTAACTCATTGGGTCAACGGGACGATCATTGGGTCAGAAATTGACCATTTTGACCAAAGTTCACTTTTTGGTCAAAAGTTGACATATTTGGTCAATGAGTTGGTAATGGGGTCAAGAATTGACCATTTTGACCAAAGATGAATTTTTGGAAAAAAAATTGACCTATTCGGTCAATGGGTTGGTCATTGGGTCGAAAACCATTTTGACCAAAGTTGACTTTTTGGTCAAAAGTTGACATATTGGGTCAATGGGTGGTCATGAGATAAAAAATTGACTATTTTGACCAAAATTGTATTTTTGGTCAAAAGTTGACCTAATGGGTCAGTGGGTCTGTCATTGGGTCAATGATTGACCATTTTGACCAATGTTGACTTTTTGGTCAGAGATTGACTTATTGGGTCAATAATTGGTCATTAATTCAAAAAATTGACTATTTTGACCCAAATGAAATTTTTGATCAAAAGTTGACCCATTGGTACAAGGGGGGTCATTGGGTCAAAAATTGACCATTTCGACCAAAGAAGACTTTTTGGTCAATAGTTGACCTATTAGGTTAATGGGTTGGTCATTGGGTTAAAATTGACCATTTTGACCAAAAAGTCGTTAAAATTGACCATTTTGACCAAGTTGACTTTTTGGTCAAATGTTGACCTATTGTGTCAATGGGTGGTGATTAACTCAAAAATTAACTATTTTGACCAAAATTGACTATTTTGTCAAAAGTTGACCTATTGGGTCAATAGGTTTGTCACTGGGTCAAGGATTGACCATTTCGACCAAAGTTGACTTTTTGGTCAGAATTTGAATTTTTTTTAGAGAATTAGTCATTAATTTAAAAGTTCACTATTTTGACCAAAATTGACTTTTTGGTCAAAAGTTGACCTATTAGGCCAATAGGTTAGTCATTGGGTCTAGAATTCATCATTTTGACCAAAGTTTACTTTTAGGTCAAAAGTTGACCGATTGAGACAACGAGTTGGTAATTAGGTCAAAGATTGACCACTTTAACTAAAGTTGACTTTTTGGTCAGAGATTGGCTTAGTAAGTTAATAATTGATTATTAGGTCAAAATTTAACTATTTTGACCAAGATTGACTTTTTCTTCAAAAGTTGACCTATTGGGTCAAAGAGTTGGTCATTGGGTTAAAGTTTGATCATTTTGACCAAAATTTACTTTTTGGTCAAAAGTTGACCTATTGGGTTAATGAATTAGTCATTGGGTCAGAAACTGACCATTTTGACCGAAATTGACTTTTTGGTGAAAAGTTGACCTATTGGGTCAATGGGTTTGTCATTGGGTTAAAGTTCAACCATTTTGACCAAAGTTGACTTTTTGGTCAGAGATTGGCTTACTGGGTCAATAATTTGTCATTAGGTCAAAAATTGACTATTTTGACCAAAATTGGCTTTTTTGTCAAAAGTTAATCTATTGGGTCAATTGGTTTCTCGTTAGGTCAAGGATAGACTATTTTGACCAAAGTTGGATTTTTGGACAAAAGTTAACTTATGGATCAATGGGTTGGTCAATGGGTCAAGATTGACCATTTTGACCAAAGTTGGCTTTTTGGTCAGAGATTGACTTATTGGGTCAATAATTGTTTTATTAGGTCAAAAATTGATTATTTTGACCAAAATTAAATTTTTGGTCAAAATTTGACCCATTGGGTCAACGGGGTTGTCGTTTGGTCAGAAATTGTTCATTTTGACCAAAGTTGACTTTTTGGTCAAAAGTTCAACTATTTGGTCAGTGTTGGTAATTAGGTCAACAATTTACAATTTTGACCGAAGATGACTTTTTGGTCAAAATTTGATTTATCAGGTCAATGGGTTGGTCATTGGGTCAAAAATTGACAATTTTGACCAAAATTGACTTTTTAGTCAAAAGTTGATCTATTGGGTCAATGAGTTTGTCATTGGGTCAAGGATTGACCATTTTGACCAAAGTTGACTTGTTGGTCAGAGATTGGCTTATTAGGTCAAAAATTGGTCATTAGGTCAAAAAATGACTATTTTGACCAATATTGACTTTTTGGTCAAAAGTTAACCCATTGGGTCAACGGGGCGTCATTGGGTCAGAAATTGACCATTTTGACCAAAATTCACTTTTTGGTTAAAAGTTGACCTATTAGGTCAATGGGTTGGTCTTTAAATTAAAAATTGACCATTTCGACCAAAGTTTCTTTATTGGTCAAAATTTGACCTATTGGGTCAATGACTGGTCATTAAATCCAAAATTGACTTTATGGTCAAAAGTTGACCTATTGGGTCAATGGGTTTGTCTTGGGTCAAGGATTGACCATTTTGACCAAAATTGACTTTTTGGTCAGAGATTGACTTATTGGATCAATAATTAGTCATTAATTCCATAATTAACTGTTTTGACCTAAATTGACTTTTTGGTCAAAAGTTGACCTATTAGACGAATGGTTTGGTCATTAGGTCAAGGATTGATCATTTTAACCAAAGTTGACTTTTTGGTCAAAAGTTGACATATTGGGTCAATGGGTTGGTCATTGGGTCAAGGATTGACCAATTTAACCAAAGCTGACTTTTTGGTCTGAGATTATCTTACTATGTCAACAATTGGTCATTAGGTCAAAAATTGATTATTTTGATCAAAATTGACGTTTTGGTCAAAAGTTGACCAATTGGGCCAATGGTTGGTCAATGGGTCAAGGATTGATCATTTTGACCAAAATTGACTTTTTGGTCACAAGTTGACATATTAGGCCTATGAGTTGATCATTGGGTCAAGGATTGATCATTTTGACCAAAGTTGACTTTTTGGTCAAAATTTGACCTATTGGTTCAATGGGTTAGTCATCGGGTTAAGATTAACCATTTTGACCAAAGTTGAATTTTTGGTCAGAGATTGGCTTACTGAGTCCATAAATAGTCATTTGGTCAAAAATTGATATTTTTGCAGCATCGATTTTTGGTCGAAGTTGACTGTCGGGTCAACGAGTTTGTCATTGGGTCAAGGATTGACCATTTTGACCAAAGTTGACTTTTTTGTCAGAGATTGACTTATTGGGTCAATAATTAGTCAATAATTCCATAATTGACTATTTTAACCAAAATTAACTTTTTGGTCAAAAGTTGACCTATTCGACTAATGGTTAGGTTATTGGGTCAAGGATTGATCATTTTGACCAAAGTTGACTTCTTGATCAAAAGTTGACCTATTGGGTCAACGGGTTGGTCATTGGGTCAAGGATTGACCATTTTAACCAAAGTTGACTTTTTGGTCAGGGATTGGCTTACTAGGGCAATAATTGGTCATTAGGTCAAAATTTGACTATTTTGACCAAAATTGATTTTTTGGTCAAAAGTTGACCTATTGGGCCAATGAGTTGATCATTGGTCAAGGACTGATCATTCTTACCAAAATAGATGTTTTGGTCAAAAGTTGTTCTATTAGGCCTATGGTTGGTCATTGGGTCCAAGATTGATCATTTTGACCAAAGTTGACTTTTTGGTCAAATGTTGACCTACTGGGTCAATGGATTGGTCATTTGGTCAATGATTGACCATTTTCACCAAAGTTGACTTTTTGGTCAAAGATTGGTTTATTGGGTCAATAATTAGTCATTCGGTCAAAAATTGACTATTTTAACCAAAATTAACTATTTTGACCAAAATTGACTTTTTAGTCAAAAGTTAACGTATTGGGTCAATGAGTTTGTCATTGGGTCAAGATTGACCAGTTTGGCCAAAGTTGACTTTTTGTTCAGAGAATGACTTATTAGGTCAATAATTGGTCATTAGGTCAAAAATTGATTATTTTGACCAAATTTAAATTTTTGGTCAAAAGTTGACCCATTCGGTCAACGGGGTGGTCATTGGGTCAGAAATTGACCATTTTGACCAAAGTTGACTTTTTGGTCAAAAGTTGACCTATTTGGTCAATGAGTTGGTAATTAGACTCGAACATTGTCCATTTTGGCCAGAAGATGACTTTTTGGTCAAAATTTGATCTATTGGGTCAATGGGTTGGTCATTGGGTCAAAAATTGACAATTTTGACCAAAGTTGACTTTTTGGTCAAAAGTTTACCTATTGGGTCAATGGGTGGTCATTAAGTCAAAAATTGACTATTTTGACCAAAATTGACTATTTAGTTAAAAGTTGACATATTGGGTCAATGGGTTTGTCATTAGGTCAAGGATTGACAATTTTGACCAAAGTTAACTTTCTAGTCAAAGATTCACTTATTGGATCTATAATTAGTTGGGTCATTGAGTTGGTCATTGGGTCAATGCTTGATCATTTTGACCAAAGTTGACTTTTTAGTTAAAAGTTGACCTATTGGGTCAATGGGTGGTCTTTAGGTCAAAAATTAACTATTTTGACCAAAATTGACTTTTTGGTCAAAAGTTGACCTATTGGGCCAATGTCTTTGTCATTGGGTCAAGGATTGATCATCTTAACCAGAGTGGTCTTTTTGGTTAAAAGTTGGCCTATTTAGGTCAATGAGGCGGTCATTAGGTAAAAAATTGACAATTTTGAGGAAAGTTGACTTTTTGGTCAAAAGTTGACAAATTTGGTCAATGTGTTGGTCAATGGGTTAAGGATTAACCATTTTGACCAAAGTTGACATTTAGGTGATTGTGTCAGATATTGACCATTTTGACCAAATTAGACTTTTTGTTTAAAAGTTAACCTTTTGGGTCAATGAGGTGGTCATTAGGTCAAAAATTGATAATTTTGACCGAAGTTGACTTTTTGGTCAAAAGTTGTCATTTTGGGTCAATGAGTTAGTCATTGGGTCAATGATTGATCATTATGATCAAAGTTGACTTTTTAGTCAAAAGTTGACCTATTGGGTCAATGGGTTGGTCATTGGGTCAAGGATTGACCATTTTGACCAAAGTTGATTTTTTAGTCAAAAGTTGACCTATTGGGTCAATAATTGGTCACTCAGTCAAAAATTTACTATTTTAAGCAAAGCTGACGTTTTGGTTAAAAATCGATCTATTGGGTCAGTGGATTGGTTATTGGGTCTAGGATTTTCCATTTTGACCAAAGTTGACTTTTTGGTCAAAAGTTGACCTATTGGGTCAATGGGTTTGTCATTAGGTCAAGTATTGACCATTATGACCAAAGTTGACTTTTTGGACAGATATTAACTTATTGGTTCGACAATTGGCCATTTGGTCAAAAATTGACTATTTTGACCCAAATTGACTTTTGTTCAAAAGTTAACTTATTAGGTCAATGCGTTGGTCATTGGGGTCAAGCATTGACCATTTTGACCAAAGTTGACTTATTGGATCGATGGGTTGGTCATTGGGTCAAAAATTGACCATTTTGACCAAAGCTGACTTTTTGGTCAAAAGTTGACCTATTTGGTCAATGGGTGGTCATTATGTCAAAATTTGACTATTTTTACCAAAATTGACTTTTTAGTCAAAAGTTGACCTATTGGGTCAATGGGTTGGTCATTGGGTCAAGGTTTGATCATTTTGACCAAAGTTGACTTTTTGGTCAAAAGTTGACCAATTGGCTCAATGGGTCAGAAATTGATCACTTTGACCAAAGTTTACTTTTTCCTCAAAAGTTCAATTATGGGGTCAATGGGTTTGTCATTTGGTCAAAGATTAACCTTTTTGGCCAAAGTTAACTTTTTGGTCAGAGATTGGCTTACCGGGTCAAAAAGTGGTCATTAGGTCAAAAATTGACTACTTTGACCAAAATTAAATTTTTGGTCTAAAGTTGACTTTTTGGGTCAATGGGTTGGTCGTTGGGTCAACGATTGACCATTTTAACAAAAGTTGACTTTTTGGTAAGTGGTTGACTTATTGGGTCAAGAATTGGTCATTAGGTCAAAAATTGATTATTTTGACCAAAATTATATTTTCAGTCAAAAGTTGACCCATTGGGTCAACGGGGTGGTCATCAGGTCAGAAATTGACTATTTTGACGAAAGTGGACATTTTGGTCAAAAGTTCACCTATTTTGTCAATGAGTTGGTAATTGGGTCTAGAATTGACCATTTTGACCGAAGATGACTTTTTGGTCAAAAGTTAATCTATTGGGACAATGGGTTCGTCATTGGTCAAAAATTGACCATTTTGACCAAAGTAGACTTTCTAGTCAAAGGTTGACCTATTGGGTCAATGGGTTGGTCATTGGGTCAAGGATTCAACATTTTGACCAAAGTTAACTTTTTGGTTAGAGATTGGCTTACTGGGTCAATAATTGGTCATTAGGTCAAAAATTAACTATTTTGACCAAAATTAACTTCTTGGTCAAAAGTAGATCTTTTGGGTCAATGGGTGGTTAATAAGTCAAAAACTGACTATTTTGACCAAAATTGACTTTTCGTCAAAAGTTGAATTATTGGGAAATGGGTTTGTCATTGGGTGAAGTTATACATTTTGACGAAGTTGATTTTTGGTCGATACTTAACTTATTAGATTCAATAATTGGTCATCAGGTTAAAAATTGACTATTTTGACCAAAATAAATTTGTGGTCAAAAGTTAACCCATTGGGTCAACGGGTGGTCATTAGGTCAGAAATTGGCCAATTTGACCAAAGATTACTTTTTGGTCAAAAGTTGATCTTTTTTGACAAAATTAATTTTTTGGTCAAAAGAACCATTGGGTCAACGGGGTGGTCATTGGGCCAGAAATTGACCGCTTTGACCAAAGTTGACCTTTTGATCAAAAGTTGACCTATTTGATCAATGAGTTGGTGATTGGGTCATGAATTGACCATTTTGACCAAAGATGACTTTTTGGTCAGAAGTTGACCTATTGGGTCAATAGCTTGGTCCTTGGGTCAAGGATTAACCATTTTGACCAAAGTTGACTTTTTGGTCTGAGATTGGCTTACTGCGGTCAAAAATTGGAGATTAGGACAAAAACTAACTATTTTGACCAAAATTGACTTTTTGGTCAAATGTTGACCTATCGGGTCAATGTGTGGTCATAAAGTTAAAAATTGACTATTTTGACCAAATTTGACAATTTCGTCAAAAGTTGACCATTGGGTCAATAGGTTTGTCATTGGGTCAAGAATTGACCATTTTGACCAATGTCTTTTTGGTCAAAAGTTGACCTATTGGGTCAATGTGTGGTCATTAGGACAAAAACTGATTATTTTGACCAAAATTTACTTTTTGGTCAAAAGTTTACTTATTGGGTCAAGGCTTGACCATTATGACAAAAGTTGTCATTTTGGTCAGAGATTGACTTATTGGGTCTTTAATTGGTCATTTGGTCAAAAATTAATTATTTTGACCAAAATTAAATTTTTGGTCAAAAGTTGACTCTTTGGGTCAACGGCGTGGTCATTGGCTCCGAAATTAACCTTTTTGACCAAAGTTGACTTTTTGGTCACAAGTTGACTTATTTGGTTAATGAGTTGGTAATTGGGTCAAGATGACTTTTTGGTCGAAATTTGATCTTTTGGGTCAATGGGTAGGTCATTAGGTCAAAAAATGACCAATTTGACGAAAGTTGACTTTTTGGGCAAAAGTTGACCTAGTGGGTTAATGTGTGGTCTTTAGATCAAAAATTGACTATTTTAACCAAAATTGACTTTTTGGACAAAAGTGTCACTATTGGGTCAATGGGTTTATCATTGGGTAAGAATTGACCATTTTGATCAAAGTTGACTTTTTGGTCAGAGATTGACTTATTGGGACAATAATTGGTCGTTTGGTCAAAATTGACAAATTTGACAAAAACTTGAATTTTTGATCAAAAGTTAACCCATTCGGTCAACGGTGTGGTCATTGGGTCGGGGGGGGGGGGGGGGGGGGCCGGCGGCACCAAATATGACCTTTTGGTCAAAAGTTGACCTATTGGGTCAACGGGTTGGTCCTTGGGTCAAAAATTGACAATTTTGAGCGAAGTTGACTATTTGGTCAGAATTGACCTATTGGGTCAATACGTTGGTCATTCGGTCAAGGATTGACCATTTTGACCAAAGTTGACATTTTGACCCAAAGTTGACTTCTTGGTCGAGGAGATTGACTTATTGGGTTCGATAATTGATCATTCGGTCGAAAATTGTTGGCTATTTTGAACAAGTTTAATTTTTGAGTCGAAAGTTAACTCATTGTGTCGACGGGGTGGTCGTTGGGTCGGAAATTGACCGTTTTGACCATAAATGACTTTTGGTCGAAAAGTTGACCTATTTTAGCCAAAGTGAATTTTTGTTTCAAAAATTAACTTGATAGTTCACGCGGAGGTGGTCATTGGGTTGAAGTGAAGCAATTTTGACCAAAGTTGACTTTTTGGTCAAAATTTGTTTTATTTAATCAATGAGATGGTAATTGGGTCAAGAATTGACCATTTTGACCAAAGATGACTTTTTGGTTAAAAGTTGACATATTGGGTGACCAAAGTTGACCTTTTTATAAAAAGTTGACATATTTGGTCAATGGGTGGTCATAAGGTCAAAAATTGACCATGACCTAATGGTTCAATGGGTTTGTCATTGGGTCAATGATTGACTATTTTGACAAAAGTTGACTTTTTTGTGGGAGATTGACTTATTAGGTCAATAATTAGTCATTACTTCAAAAATTGACTATTTTGGTTATTAGGTCAAAAATTAACTATTTTGACGAAATTAAATTTTGGTGAAAGTTGACTCATTGGATTAGCATGAGGTGGTCATTAGATTGAAATTGACCATTTTGACGAAGTTGACTTTTGGTCAAAAGTTATCATATTTAGTCGATAAAGAGCTAGTAATTAGATCAAGAATTGACCAATTTTGACCAAAGATGACTTTTTGGTCGAAAGTTGATCTATTGGGTTGATGGGTTGGTCATTAGATTGAAAATTGACCATTTTGACCAAAGTTGACTTTTTGGTCGAAGTTGACCTGTTAGATCGATAGGTGGTCATTAGGTCAAAAATTGATTATTTTGACCAAAATTGACTATTTGGTCAAAAGTTGACTATTGGGTCGATGGGTTTGTCATTAGGTCAAGGATTGACCATTTTGACTAAAGTTGACTTTTTGGTCGGAGATTAACTTATTTGGTCAATAATTGGTCATTAAGTCAAAAATTGACAATTTTGACCAAAATTGAATTTTTGGTCAAAAGTTAACCCATTGGGTTAACGGGGTGGTCATTGGGTCAGAAATTGACCATTTTGACCAAAGTTGACTTTTTGGTCAAAAGTTGACCTATTTGGTTGATGAGTTGGTAATTTGGTCAAGAATTGACCATTTTGATCAAAGATGACTTTTTTGTCGAAAATTTGACCTATTAGGGCAATGGGTTAGTTCATTGAGGTCAAAAATTGACCATTTTGACCAAAGTTGACTTTTTGGATCCGAAAGATGACCTAGTTAGAGTTCGATGAGGTGGTCATTAGGTCAAAAATTGACTATTTTGACAAAATTAACTTTTTGGTCGAAAGTTGACCTATTGGGTCGATGGGTTTGTCATTAGGTTCGAGGATTGACCATTTTGACCAGAAGTTGACTTTTTGGTCAGGAGATTGACTTATTGGATCGATAATTGGTCATTAATTCGAAAATTGACTATTTTGACCAAGATCGGCTTTTTGGTCGAAAGTTGACCTATTAGGCCGATGGGACGGTCATTGGGTCAAAAATTAATCATTTCGACCAAAGTTAGCTTTTTGGTCGAAAAGTTATCTGTTGGGTCGATGGGTTAGTCATTGGGTCGAAGTTAACCATTTTGACCAAAGTTGATCTTTTGGTGAAAGATTTGCATATTAGGTCAATAAGTTGGTCATTAGGTCAAAAATTGACCATTTTGACAAAGTTACCTTTTGGTAGAAGTTGACTTATTGGGCCATTGGGTTGGTCATTAGGTCGAAGATTGATTATTTTGACGAGACTGACTTTTAGTCACAAGTTGACCAATTAGGCCTATGTGTTGGTCATTGGGTAAAGGATTGATCATTTTGACCAAAGTTGACTTTTGGGTCAAAAGTTGACCTATTGGGTCAATGGGTTGGTCATTGGGTCAAGGATTAATAATTTTGACCAAAGTTGACTTTTTGGTAAGAGATTGGCATCTTTGGGTTGATGGTTGGTCAATAGGTCAAAAATTTACTATTTTGACCAAATTTACCTTTTTGGTCAAAAGTTGACCTATTGGGTCAATGGGTTGGCTATTGGGTCAAGAATTGACCATTACGAGCAAAGTTGACTTTTTGGTCAGAGATTGACTTATTGGGTCATTAATTAATTATTTTGACCAAAATTAATTTTTTGATCAAAAGTTGACCCATTGGTTCAATGGGGTGGTCTTTGGGTCAGAAATTAAGCATTTCGACTATAGTTGAATTTTTGGTCAAAAATTGACCTATTTGGTCAATGAGTTGGTAATTGGGTCAAGAATTGACCATTTTGACCAAAGATGACTTTTTGGTAAAAATTTGATCTACCGGGTTAATGGGTTGGTTATTGAGTCAAAAACTGACCATTTTGACCAAAGTTAACTTTTTGGTCAAAAGTTGACCTAATGGGGTAATGGGTGGTCATTGGGTCAAAAATTGACTATTTTGACCAAAATTGACTTTTTGGTCAAAAGTTGACTTATTGGGTCTATGGGTTTGTCATTGGATCAAGGATTGACCATTTTGACCAAAGTTGACTTTTGGTCAGAGATTGACTTACTGGGTCAATAATTGGTTATTAGGTAAAAAGTTAACTATTTTGACCAAAATTGACTTTTTGGTCAAATGTTGACCTATTGGGTCGATGGGTTAGTAATTGGGTCAAGGATTGACCATTTTGACCAAAGTTGTCTTTTTGGTCAAAAGTTGACCAATTTAGCTCAATGAGGCTGTCATTAGGTCAAAAAATGACAATTTTGAGCAAAATTTACTTTTTGGTCAAAAGTTGACCTATTGGGTCAAAGTATTGGTCATTGTGTAAAGGATTAACTATTTTGGAGAAAGTTAACTTTTTATTCAAAAGTTGATAGATTGGGTCAATGGGTTGATCATTGGATCAAGGATTGACTATTTTCACCAAAGTTGACATTTAGGTCATTGTGTCAGAAATTGACTATTTTGATCAAATTTGACTTTTTAGTCAGAAGTTAATCTTTTGGGTTAATGAGGTGGTCATTAGGTCCAAAATTAACAATTTTGACCAAAATTGACTTTTTGGTCAAAAGTTATCCTTTTGGGTCAATGAGTTGTTCATTGGGTCAAGGATTGATCATTTTGACCAAAATTAACTTTTTGGTCAAAAGTTGACCCATTTTGACAAAAGTTATCTTTTTAGTTAAAAGTTGACCTATTGGGTCAACCGGTTGGTCGTTGGGTAAAGGATTGACCATTTTGACCAAAGTTGACTTTTTGGTCAGTGGTTGACTTACTGGGTCAATAATTGCTCATTAGGTCAAAAATTGATTATTTTGATCAAAATTAAATTTTTGGTCAAAGTTGACCCATTGGGTCAATGGGGGTGGTCATCGAGTCAGAAATAGACCATTTTAACCAAAGTTAACTTTTAGGTCAAAAGTTGACCTATTTTGTCAATGAGTTGGTAATTGGGTCCAGAATTGACTATTTTGACCGAAGATGATTGTTTGGTCAAAAGTTGATCTACTGGGTCAATGGGTTAGTCTTTGGGTTAGAAATTAACCATTTTGACCAAAGTTGACTTTTTGGTCAAAAGTTGACCTATTTGGTCAATGGGTTGGTCATTGGGTCAAGGATTGACCATTTTGACCAAAGTAGACTTTTGGTATGAGATTGATCTACTTGGCTCGATGGTTGGCCATTAGGTCAAAAATTGACTACTTTGTCCAAAATTGACTTTTGGTTCAAAAGTTGACCTATTGGCTCAATGGGCGGTCATTAGGTCAAAAGTTGACCATTTTGACCAAAATTGACTTTTTCGTCAAAAGTTGACCTACTAGGTCAATTAGTTTGTCATTGGGTCAAGTATTGACCATTTTGACCAAAGTTTACTTTTTGGTCAGAGATTGACTTACTGTGTTAATAATTGGTCATTAGGTCAAAAATTGACTATTTTGACCAAAATTAAATTTATGGTCAAAAGTTAACCCATTGGATTAACAGGTGGTCATTGGGTCAGAAATTGACCATTTTGATAAAAGATGAATTTTAGGTCAAAAGTTAACCCATTAGGTCAACGGGGTGCTCATTGGGTCAGAAATTGACCATTTTGACCAAAGTTGACTTTTGGTCAAAAGTTGACCTATTTGGTCTCTGAGTTGTTACTTGGGTCAAGAATTGAACCTTTTGACCAAATGTGACATTTTGGTCAAAAGTTGACTTATTGTCTCAATAGGTTGGTCATTGGGTCAAAATTATCCATTACGACCAAAGTTGACTTTTTAGTCAAAAGTTGACATATTAGGTCAACGGGTGGTAATTAGGTCTAAAATTGACTTTTTGGTCAAAAATTTATCTATTGGGTCAACGATTTTGTCATTGGGTCAAGGATTGACCACTATGACCAAAGTTGTCTTTTTGGTCATAGATTGACTTATTGGGTCAATAATTGGTCATTAGGTCAAAAATTAATTATTTTGACCAAAATTAAATTTTTGGTCAAAAGTTGACCCATTGGGTCAATGGTGTGGTCATTGGATCAGAAATTGACCATTTTGACCAAAGCTGACTTTTTGGTCAAAAGTTGACATATTTGGTGAATGAGTTGGTAATTGGGTCAAGAATTGAACATTTTGACTGAAGATAAATTTTTGGTCAAAATTTGATCTATTTGATCAATGAGTTGGTCATTGGGTCAAAAATTGACCATTTTGACCAAAGTAGACTTTTTGGTCAAAAGTTGACCTACTGGGTTAATGGGTGGTCATTAGGTCAAAAATTGACTATTTTGACCAAAATTGACATTTTGGTCAAAAGTTGACCTATTTGGTCAATGGGTTTGTCATTAGATCAAGGATTGACCATTTTAACCAGAGTTGACTTTTTGGTCAGAGATTGACTTATTGGGTCACTAATTAGTCATTAGGTCAAAAATTAACTATTTTCACCAAAATCGAATTTTTGGTCAAAAGTTAACTCATTGGGTGAACGAGGTAGTCATTGGGTCAGAAATTAACCATTTTGACCAAAGATGACTTTTTGGTCAAAAGTTGACCTATCGGGTTAATGAGTTGGTCTTTGGGTCAAAAATTGACCATTTTGACCAATGTGGACTTTTTGGTCAAAAGTTGACTTATTGGGTCAATGGATGGTCATTAAGTCAAAAGATTGACATTTTTGAGCAAAATTAACTATTTGGTCAAAAGTTGACCTATTTGGTCAATGGGATTGTTATTGGGTAAAGGATTGACCATTTTGACCTAAGTTGAGTTTTTTGTCAGAGATCGGCTTACTGGGTCAATAGTTGGTCATTAGGTCAAAAATTGACTATTTTGACCAAAATTGACTTTTTGGTCAAAAGTTAACCAATTGGGTCAATGGGTTGGTCATTGGGTTAAGGATTGGCCATTTTGGCCAAAGTTGAACTTTTGGTCAAAAGCTGACCTATTTAAGTCAATGAGGAGGCCATTAGGTCAAAAATTGACAATTTTGAGCAAAAATGTCATTTTGGTTAAAAGTTGACCTTTTAGGTTAATGTGTTGGTCATTGGGTCAATGGTAACCATTTTGGCCAAAGTTGACTTTTTATTTAAAAGTTGACAAATTGGGTCAATTTGGTGGTCATTAAATCAAGGATTGACCATTTTCACCAAAGTTGACATTTAGTTCATTGTGTCAGAAATTGACCATTTTGACCAAATTTGACATTTTGTTCAAAAGTTAACCTTTGGGGTCAATTGGTCAAGTTTACCTATTTTGACAACAATAAAATTTTTGGTCAAAAGTTAACATATTGGGTCAATGGGGTGGTCATTTGGTCAGAAATTGACCATTTTGACCAAAGTTGACTTTTTGGTCAAAAGTTGACCTATTTGGTCAAAGAGTTGGTTACTGGGGCAAGAATAGACCATTTTGACCAAATATGACTTTTCGGTCAAAAGTTGACTTAATGGGTTAATGGGTTTGTCATGGGTCAAAAATTGACCATTTTGACCAAAGTTGACTTTTTGGACAAAAGTTGACCTATTGGGTCAAAGGGTGGTCATTAGGTCATACATTGACTGTTTTGACTAAAATTGACTTTTTGGTCAAAAGTTTACCTATTGGGTCAAGAATTGACCATTATGACCAAAGTTGACTTTATTGACTTATTAGGTCAATAAATGGTCATTAGGTCAAAAATTGATTATTTTGATCAAAATTAAATTTTTGGTCAAAAGATGAGTCATTGGGTCAACGTCGTGGTCATTGGGTTAGAAATTGACTATTTTGACCAAAGTTGACTTTTTGGACAAAAGTTGACTTATTTAGTCAATGAGTTTGTAATGGGGCCAAGAATTGACCATTTTGACCGAAGATGACTTTTTGGTCAAAATTTGATCTGTTGGGTCAATGGGTTGGTTATTGGGTCAAAAAATGAACATTTTGACCAAAGTTGATTTTTTGGTCAAAAGTTTACATATTGGGTTAATGGGTGGTCATTAGGTCAAAAATTGACTATTTTGACCAAAATTAACTTTTTGGTCAAAAGCTGACCTATTGGGTCAATGGGCTTATCATTGGGTTAAAGATTGATCATTTTGACTAAAGTTGACATTTTTGTCAGAGATTGAATTATTGGGTCGATAATTGGTCATTAGGTCAAAAATTGACTATTTTGACCAAAATTGAATTTTTAGTCAAAAGTTAACCCAATGGGTCGACGGGGTGGTCCTTGGGTGAGAAATTGACCATTTTTACCAAAGTTGACTTTTTGGTCAATTAGTTGGTAATTTGGTCAAGAATTGACCATTTTGACCAAAGATGACTTTTTGGTCAAAAGTTGACCTATTGAGTCAATGGGTTAGTCATTGGGTAAAAAATTGACCATTTTGACCAATGTTGAATTTTTAGTCAAAAGTTGACCTATTGGGTCAAAGGGTAGTCATTAAGTCAAAAATTGACTATTTTGACCAAAGTTGACTATTTTGACCAAAATTGACTTTTTATCAAAAGTTGACCATTTGGGTCAATGGGCTTGTCATTGGGTCAAGGATTGACCATTTTGACCAAAGTTGACTTTTTGGTCAGAGATTGACTTATTGGATCAATAATTAGCCATTAATTTAAAAATTGACTATTTTGACCAAAATTGACTTTTTGGTCAAAAGTTGACCTATTAGACCAATGGGTCGGTCATTGGGTCAAGGATTAACCATATTGACCAAAGTTAACTTTTTGGTCAAAAGTTAACCTTTTAGGTCAATGGGTTGATATTTGGGTCAAGGATTGACCATTTTGACCAAAGATGACTTTTTGGTCAGAGATTAGCTTACAAGGTCAATAATTGGTCATTAGGTAAAAAATTGATTATTTTGACCAAAATTAATTTTTTGGTCAAAAGTTTACTTATTGGGCTATTTGGATTGTCATTGGGTCAAAGATAGATCATTTTGACCAAAATTGACTTTTTAGTCACAAGTTGACATATTAGGCGTATGGGTTGGTCATTGGGTCAAGGATTAATCATTTTGACAAAAGTTGACTTTTTAGTCAAAAGTTAACATATTGGGTCAATGGGTTGGTCATTGGGTCAAGGATTGACCATTTTGACCAAAGCTGACTTTTGGGTCAGAGGTTGGTTTACTAGGTCGATGAGTGGTCATTAGGTCAAAATTGACTTTTTGGCCAAAATTGTCTTTTTAGTCAAAAGTTGACTTATTGGGTCGAATGGGTTGGTCATTGGATCAAGATTGACCATTTTTACCAAAGTTGACTTTTGGTCAGAGATTGACTTATTGGGTTAATAATTGGTCATTAGGTCAAAAATTGATTATTTTGACCAAAATTAAATTTTGGTCAAAAGTTGCCCATTGGGTCAACGGGGTGACCATTGGGTTAAAAATTGACCATTTTGACTAAAGTTGACTTTTGGACAAAAGTTGACCTATTTGGTCAACAATTGACTATTTTGACGGAAGATGAATTTTTTGTTAAAATTTGATCTATCGGGTCAATGGGTTGGTCATTAAGTCAAAAATTGACCATTTTGGCCAAAGTTGACTTTTAGGTCAAAAGTTGACCTATTGGGTTAATAGGTGGTTATTAGGTCGAAAATTCACTATTTTTACCAAATTAGCTTTTTGATCAAAGGTTGACCTATTGGGTCAAAGGTTTTGTCATTGGGTCAAGGATTGACCATTTTGACCAAAGTTGACTTTTTGGTCAGAGATTGGCTTCCTAGGTCAATAATTGGTCATTAGGTCAAAAATGGACTATTTTGACCAAAATTGACTTTTTTTCAAAAGTTGCTTGTTGGGTCAATGGGTCAAGGATTGACCATTTTGACCAAAGTTGTCCTTTTGGTCAAAAGTTAACATATTTAGGTCAATGAGGCGGTCATTAGGTCAAAATTTGACATTTTTAAGCAAAATTGACTTTTTCGTCAAAAGTTGACCTATTGGGTTAATGTGTTAGTCATTGGGTCAAGGATTAACCATTTTGGCCAAAGTTGAGATTTTAGTCGAAAGTTACAAATTGGGTCATTGGGTTGGTCATTGGTTCAAGGATTGACTATTTTGACCAAATTTAGGTCATTATGTCAAAAGTTAACCTTTTGGCTCACTGAAGTGGTCATTAGATCAAAAATTGACAATTTTGACCAAAATTGACTTTTTGGTCAAAAGTTGTCCCTTTGGGTCAACGAGTTGGTCATTGGGTCAAGGATTGATCATTTTGACTAAAGTTGACTTTTTGGGTCAAAAGTTGACCTATTGGGTCAATGGGTTGGTCGTTGGGTCAAGGATTGACCATTTTGACAAAAGTTGACTTTTTGGTCAAAAGTTGACCTTTTGGGTCAATAATTGGTCATTAGTCAAAAATTTACTATTTTGACTAAAAATGACTTTTTGGTCAAAAATCGATCTTTTAGGTCAGTGGGTTGGTCATTAGGTTAAGGATTTACCATTTTGACCGAAGGACTTTTGTTGAAAAGTCGACTGTCGGATCGATGGGTTTGTCGTTGTGTCGAGGATTAACCATTATAACTAAAGTTGACTTTTTGGTCGGATATTGACTTATTGGATCGATAATTAGTCATTAGGTCGAATATTGACTATTTTGACTCAAATTGACTTTTTGTTCGAAAGATAACTTATTGGGTCAATGCGTTGGTCATTGGGTCAGTAAATGACCATTTTAACCTAAGTTGATTTATCCGTCAAAAGTTGACTTATTGGTCAATGGGTTGGTCATTGGGTTAAAAATTGACCATTTTGACCAAAGTTGACTTTTTGGTCGAAAGTTGACCTATTTGGTCAATGGGTGGTCTTTAGGTCAAAATTTGACTTTTTTTACCAATATTGACTTTTTGGTCAATATTGACCTATTGGGTTGATGTGTTGGATTGGGTCAAGGTTTAAGCATTTTGACAAAAGTTAACTTTTTGGTCGAAAGTTGACTGTTAGATTCAGATTAATTGACCATTTTGACCAAGTTAACTTTTGGTCGAAAGTAGACCTATTTGGTCGATGAGTTAGTAATTGGGTCGAGAATTAACCATTTTGAGTAAAGATGACTTTTTAGTCGAAAGTTGACTCATACTGGTCGATGGGTTGGTCATTGGGTAAAACATTATCCACTTTAACCAAAGTTGACTTTTTTGGTCGAAAGTTGATCTTTTGGGTCGATGGGAGGTCATTAGGTCGAAATTTGACAATTTTGACCGGATTGAACTTTTTGTCGAAAGTTGACTATTGGGTCGATAGGTTTGTCATTGGATTCGAGATTGATCATTTTGACCAAAGTTGACTTTTCGGTCGAGAGTTGACTTATTGGGTTAATAATTGGGAATTAATTCAAAAATTAACTATTTTGACCAAAATTAACTTTTTGGTCAAAAGTTGACCTATTAGACCAATGGGATGGTCATTGTGTCAAGGATTGATGATTTTGACCAAAGTTATCTTTTTTGTCAAAAGTTGACCTATTAGGCCAATGAGTTGGTCATTGGGTCAAGGATTTGACCATTTTGACCAAAGTTGACCTTTTGGTCAGAGATTGACTTATTGGGTCAATAATTGGTCATTAATTCAAAAATTAACTATTTTGACCAAAATTGACTTTTTGGACAAAAGTCGATCTACTAGGTCAGTGGGTTGGTCAATGGGTCAAGGATTTACCATTTTGACCGAAGTTGTCTTTTTGGTCAAAAGTTGACCTATTCGGTCAATGGGTTTGTCATTGGGTTAAGGATTTACCATTTTGACCAAAGTTGACTTTTTGGTAAAAGATTGACTTATTGGATCAATAATTTATCATTAGGTAAAAAATTGATTACTTTGACCGAAATTAAATTTTTTGTCGAAAGTTGACCCATTGGGTCAACAGGGTGGTCTTTAGGTCAAAAATTGATCATTTTCACCAAAGTTCACTTTTTGATCAAAAGTTGACCTATTTGATCAATGAGTTGTTAATTAGGTCAAGAATTGACCATTTTCGCCAAACTTCACTTTTTGGTCAAAAGTTGATCTATTGGGTCAATGTTTGGTCATTGAGTCAAAAATTGATCATTTTGACCAAAGTTGTTTTTTTCTCAAAAGTTGACCTATTGGGTCAAGGATTGACCATTCTGACCAAAGTTGACTTTTTGGTCAAAGATTTGTTATTGGGTCAATAATTGGTCATTAGGTCAAAAATTGACTATTTTGACCAAAATTGACTTTTTGGTCAAAAGTTAACCTACTGGGTCAATGGGTGGTCATTAAGTTAAAAATTGACTATTTTGACCAAAATTGACTTTTTGGTTAGAAGTTGACTTATAGGTCAATGGGCTTGCCATTGGGTCAAGTATTGACCATTTTGACCAAAGTTGACTTTTTGGTCAGAGATTGACTTACTGGGTAAATAATTGGTTATTAGGTCAAATATTGACTATTTTGACCAAAATTGAATCTTTGGTCAAAAGTTAGTCCATTGGGTGAACGAGGTTGTCATTGGGTCACAAATTGACTATTTTGTCCAAAGATGACTTTTTGGTCAAAAGTTGACCTATTTGGTCAATGAGCTGGTAATTGGGTTAAGAATTGACCGTTGAGAAAAGTTGACTTTTTGGTCAAAAGTTGATCTATTGGGTCAGTGGGTGGTCATTCAGTCAAAATTTGAATATTTTCATAAAAATTGACTGTTCGGTCAAAAGTTAATCTATTGGGTTAATGGGTTTGTCATTGCGTCAAATATTGACCATTTTGACCAAAGTTGACTTTTTGGTCAGAGAATGACTTGTTCGGTCAATAATTGGTCATTAATTCAAAATATGACTATTTTGACCAAAATTGACTTTTTGATCGAAAGTTGACTCGTTGACAATAGGTTGGTCGTTGGGTCAAGGATTGATCATTTTGACTAAAGTTGACTTTTTGGTCAAAAGTTGATCTATTGGGTCAATGAGTTGGTCGTTGGATCAAGGATTGACCATCTTGACCGAAGTCGACTTTTTGGTAAGAGATTGACTTATTGGGTCGATATGGTTTTTTGAAAAAAATTAAATAATTTGACAAAAATTAAATTTTTTGTCAAAAGTTGACCCATTGGGTCAACGGGGTGGTCTTTGGGTGAGAATTTGATCATTTTGACCAAAGTTGACTTTTTGGTCAAAAGTTGACCTATTTGTTCAATGAGTTCGTAATTGTGTCAAGTAATGACCATTTTGACCGAAGATGACTTTTTGGTCGAAATTTGATATGTTGGGTCAATGGGTTGGTCATTGAGTCAAAAATTGACCATTTTGACCAAAGTTATCTTTTTGGTCAAAAGTTGACCTATTGCGTTAATGGGTGGTCATTATGTCAAAAAATGACTATTTTGACCAAAATTGACTTTTGGTCAAAATTTGACCTATTAGGTCAATGGGTTTGTCATTAGGTCAAGGATTGACCATTTTAACCAAAGTTGACTATTTGGTCTAAGATTGACTTATTGGGTCAATAATTTTTCATTAGATCAAAAATTAACTATTTTGACCAAAATTGAATTTTTGGGCAAAAGTTAACCCATTGGTTAAAATGGGAGGTCATTGGGTCAGAAATTGTCCATTTTGACCAAAGTTAACTTTTTGGTCAATAGTTGACCTATTTGGCCAATGAGTTGGTAATTGGTTCAAGAATTGACCATTGACCAAAGATGACATTTTTGGTCAAAGGTTGACCTATTGGGTCAATGGGTTGGTCATTCGGTCAAAAATTAACCATTTCGACCAAAGTTGTCTTTTTGGTCAAAAGTTGATCAATTGGGTTATTGGGTGGTCATTAGGTCAAAAATTGACTATTTCGACTAAATTGACTTCTGGTCAAAATTTGACTTATGAGGTCAATGGGTTTGTCATTAGGTCAAGGATTGACCATTTTGACCAAAGTTGACTTTTTGGTTAAAGATTGACTTATCGGGTCAATGATTGGTCATTATGTCAAAAATCGACTATTTTGACCAAAATTAAATTTTTGGTCAAAAGTTAACCCATTGGTTAGAATGAGAGGTCATTGGGTCAGAAATTGGCAATTTTGACCAAAGTTGACTTTTTGGTCAAAAGTTGACCTATTCGACCGATGAGTTAGTAATTGGGTCAAGAATTGACCATTTTAACCAAAGATGACATTCTTGGTCAAAAGTTGACCTATTGGGTCAATGGGTGACTATTAGGTCAAAAATTGATTATTTTGACCAAAATTGACGTTTTGGTCAATAGTTGATCTATTGGGTTAATGGTTTTGTCATTGGGTCAAGGATTGATCATTTTGACCAAAGTTGACTTTTTGGTCAGAGATTGACTTATTGAATCAACACTTGGTCATTAATTCAAAAGATGACAATTTTGACCAAAATTGACTTTTTAGTCAAAACTTGAACTATTAGGCTAATGGGTTGGTCATTGGGTCAAGGATTGATCATTTTGACCAAAGTTGACTTTTTGGTCAAAAGTTGACCTATTTGGTCAATGGGTTAGTCATTGGGTCAAGGATTGACCATTTTTTACGAAAGTTGACTTATTGTTCATAGATTGGCTTACTGGGTCAATAATGATCATTAGGTCAAAAATTGACTATTTTTAACAAAATGACTTTTTGGTCAAAAGTTGACCTATTGGGTCAATGGGTTGGTCATTGTGTCAAGGATTTACCATTTCGACCAAAGATGTCTTTTTTGTCCAAAGTTGACCTATTTAGGTCTATGAGGCGGTCATTCGGTAAAAAATTGACAATTTTGAGCAAAACTGACTTTTTGGTCAAAAGTTGACCTATTGGGTCAATGGATTGGTTATTGGGTCAAGGATTAACCATTTTGGCCAAATATGACTTTTTAGTCAAAAGTTGACAAATTGGGTCAATGGGTTGGTCATTGGATCAAGGATTAACCATTTTCACCAAAGTTGACATTTAGGTCATTGTGTTAGAAATTGACCATTTTGACCAAATTTGACTTTTTGGTCAAAAATTTACCTTTTGGGTCAATGAGGTGGTCATTAGGTCAAAAATTGACCACTTTGACCAAACTTGACTTTTTGGTCAAAAGTTGACCTATTGGGTTAATGGGTTGGTCATTGGGTCAAGGATTAACAATTTTGACCAAAGTTGACTTTTTGGTTAAAGGTTGACCTATTTGGTCAATAATTGGTCATTAAGTAAAAAATTTGCAATCTTAACGAAAATTGACTTTGGGTCAAAAGTCGATCTATTGGGTCAGTGGGTTGCTCATTGGGTCAAGGATTTACAATTTTGACAAAAGTTGACTTTTTGGTCAAAAGTTGACCTAGTGGGTCAATAGGTTTGTCATTTGGTCAAGGATTGACCATTATGACCAAAGTTGACTTTTTTGTCAGAGATTGACTTATTGGGTCAATAATTGGACTTTTTGTTCAAAAGTTGACTTATTGGGTCAATGTGTTGGTCATTGGGTCTTAAACTGACCATTTTGACCAAAGTTTACTTTTTGGTCAAAAGTTGACCTATTGTGTCAATGAGTTGGTCATTGGGTCAAAGATTGACAATTTTGACCAAAGTTGACTTTTGGTCAAAAGTTGACTTATTTGGTCAATGGGTGATCATTAAGTCAAAATTTGATTATTTTGACCAAAATTGACTTTTTGGTCAAAAGTTGACCTATTGGGTCAATGGGTTGGTTGTTGGGTCAAGGTTTGACCATTTTGACTAAAGTTGACTTTTTGGTCAAAAGTTGACCTATTGGGTCAATGGGTTGGTCATTGGGTCGAGAAATTGACCATTTGACCAAAGTTGACTTTCTAGTCGAAAGTTGACTTATTAGAGTCGATGGGTTTGTCTTTAGATTAAAAATTAATGAATTTGACCAAAGCTGAGTTTTTGGTCAGAGATTGGCATACTGGGTCAATAATTGGTCATTAGCTCAAAAATTGACTATTTTAACCAAAATTGACTTTTAGGTCAAAAGTTGACTTATTTGATCAATGGTTGGTTATTAAGTCAAAAATGTAATTATTTTGACGAATCCGACTTTTAGTCGAAAGTTAACTATTAGAGTCGATGGGTTTGTTATTAGATCGAGATTGATGCATTTTTACAAAGTTGACTTTTTGGTCAAAGATTGACTTATTGGGTCAATAATTGGTTGTTAGGTCAAAAATTGACGAATTTGACCAAAATTGAATTTTTGATAAAAAGTTAACCCATTAGGTGAAAGGGGTGGTCATTGGGTCAGAAATTGACCATTTTTTCCAAAGATGAGTTGTTGGTCAAAAGTTGACTTATTTTGACCAAAATTGAATTTTTGGCCAAAAGTTAGCCCATTAGGTCAACGGGGTGGTCATTAGATGAGAAATTGTCCATTTTGACCAAAGTTGAATTTAGGTCAAGGATTGACCATTTTGAATATTTTGACAAAAATTGACTGTTCGGTCAAAAGTTAACCTATTGGGTCAATGGGTTTATCATTGCGTCAAATATTGACCATTTTGACCAAAGTTGACTTTTGGTTAGAGATTGACTTGTTCGGTCGATAATTGGTCATTAATTCAAAATATGATATTTTGACCAAAATTGACTTTTTGATCGAAAGTTGACTTATTGGCGATCGGTTAGTCATTGGGTCGAAGATTGATCATTTTGACTAAAGTTTACTTTTTGGTCAAAAGTTGATCTATTGGGTCAATGGGTTGGTCATTGGATCAAGGATTGGCCATCTTGACCGAAGTTGACTTTTTGGTAAGAGATTGACTTATTGGGTCAATGTGGTCATTACGCAAAAATTAAATAATTTGACCAAAATTAAATTTTTAGTCAAAAGTTGACCCATTGGGTCAACGGGGTGGCCATTGGGTGAGAATTTGATCATTTTGACCAAAGTTGACTTTTTGGTCGAAAAGTTAACCTATTTGTTCGATGAGTTGGTAATTAGATTGAGTATTGACCATTTTGACCGAAGACGACTTTTTGGTCAAAATTTGATCTGTTGGGTCAATGGGTTGGTCATTGGGTCAAAATTTTGACCATTTTGACCAGAGTTGTCTTTTTGGTAAAAAGTTGACCTATTGCGTTAATGGCTGGTCATTAGGTCAAAAATTGATTATTTTGACCAAAATTGAATTTTCATCAAAATTTGACCTATTAGGTCAATGGGTTTGTCATTAGGTCAAGGATTGACCATTTTGACCAAAGTTGACTTTTTGGTCGTTAAAGATTGACTTATTGGGTTAATAATTGGTCATTAGATCAAAAATTGATTATTTTGACCAAAATTGAATTTTTAGTCAAAAGTTAACCCATTGGTTAAAATGGGAGGTCATTTGGTCAGAAATTGACTATTTGGTCAAAAGTTGACAAATTTGACCAATGAGTTGGTAATTGGGTCAAGAATTGACCATTTTGACCAAAGATGACATTTTTTGTCAAAGCTTGACCTATTGGGTCAATTGGTTGGTCATTCGGTCAAAAATTGACCATTTCGACCAAAGTTGTCTTTTTGGTCAAAAGTTGACCTATTGGGTTAATGGGTGTAGGTCAAAAATTGACTATTTTGACCAAATTGACTTTTGGTCAAAATTTGACCTATGAGGTCAATGGGTTTGTCATTAGGTCAAGAATTGACCATTTTGACCAAAGTTGACTTTTTGGTCAAAGATTGACTTATTGGGTCAATAATTGGTCATTAGGTCAAAAATCGACTATTTTGACCAAAATTGATTTTTGGGTCAAAAGTTAACCCATTGGTTAAAATGGGAGGTCATTAGGTCAGAAATTGACCATTTTGACCAAAGTTGACTTTTTGGTTAAAAGTTGACCTATTTGGCCAATGAGTTGGTAATTGGGTCAAGAATTGACCGTTTTGACCAAAGATGACATTCTTGGTCAAAAGTTGACCTACTGGGTCAATGGGTGACTATTAGGTGAAAAATTGATTATTTTGACCAAAATTGACTTTTTGGTTAATAGTTGACCTATTGAGTTAATGGTTTTGTCATTGGGTCAAGAATTGACCATTTTAACCAAAGTTGACTTTTTGGTCAGAGATTGACTTATTGAGTCAACAATTGGTCATTAATTCAAAAATTGACTATTTTGACCAAAATTGACTTTTTAGTCAAAACTTGAACTATTAGGTTAATGGGTTGGTCATTGGGTCGAGATTGATCATTTTGACCAAAGTTGACTTTTTGGTCAAAAGTTGACCTATTTAGTCAATGGGTTAGTCATTGGGTCAAGGATTGACCATTTTTTACCAAAGTTAACTTATTGTTCATAGATTGGCTTACTGGGTCAATAATGATCATTAGGTCAAAAATTGACTATTTTTACCAAAGTTGACTTTTTGGTCAAAAGCTGACCTAATGGGTCAATGGGTTGGTCATTGTGTTAAGGATTGACCATTTCGACCAAAGTTATCTTTTTTTTTGTCAAAAGAGGACCTATTCAGGTCTATGAGTCAGTCATTCTGTCAAAAATTGACAATTTTGAGCAAAACTGACTTTTTGGTCAAAAATTGACCTATTGGGTCAATGGATTGGTTATTGGGTCAAGGATAACCAATTTAGCCAAAGTTGACTTTTTAGTGAAAAGTTGACAAATTGGGTCAATGGGTTGATCATTAGCTCAAGGATTGACCATTTTTCGCTGAAGTTCACATTTAGGTCATTGTGTTAGAAATTGACCATTTTGACCAAATTTGACTTTTTGGTCGAAGTTGACCTTTTGGGTCGATGAGGTGGTCATTAGGTCGAAATTGACCATTTTGACCAAACTTGACTTTTTGGTCGAAAGTTGACCTATTGGGTTAATGGGTTGGTCATTGGGTCGATGGATTAACCATTTTAACCAAAGTTGACTTTTTGGTTAAAGGTTGACGATTGGGTGAATAATTGGTCATTAAGTCGAAAAATTTGCAATCTTAACAAAAATTGACTTTGGGTCGAAAGTCGATCTGATTAGGTCGATGGGTTGCTCATTGGGTCGAGGATTACTGATTTTGACAAAAGTTGACATTTTGTTCGAAAGTTGACCTAGTGGGTCGATGGGTTTGTCATTTGGTCAATGATTGACCATTATGACCAAAGTTGACTTTTTGGTCAGAGATTAACTTATTGAGTCAATAATTGGTCATTAGGTCAAAAATTCACTATTTTGACCAAAATTGACTTTTTGCTCAAAAGTTGACTTATTGGGTCAATGAGTTGGTCATTGGGTTAAAGATTGACAATTTTGACCAAAGTTAACTTTTGGTCAAAAGTTGACTTATTTGGTCAATGGGTGGTGAATAAGTCAAATTTTGATTATTTTGACCAAAATTGACTTTTGGTCAAAAATTGACCTATTGGGTCAATGTGTTGGTTGTTGGGTCAAGGTTTGACCATTTTGACCAAAGTTGACTTTTTGGTCAAAAGTTGACCTATTGGTTCAATGGGTTGGTCATTTGGTCAGAAATTGACCATTTTGACCAAAGTTGACTTTCTGGTTAAAAGTTGACCTTTTGGGTCAATGGGTTTGTCTTTGGGTAAAAAATTAACCAATTTGACCAAAGTTGACTATTTGGTCAGAGATTGGCATATTGGGTCAATAATTGGTCATTAGCTCAAAAATTGACTATTTTGACCAAAATTAACTTTTTGGTCAAAAGTTGACCTATTGGGTCAATGGGTTAGTCATTGGGTCAATGATTGGCCATTTTGACCAAAGTTGAACTTTTGGTCAAAAGCTGACCTATTTAAGTCAAGAGGAGGCCATTAGGTCAAAAATTGACAATTTTGAGCAAAAATGTCATTTTGGTCAAAAGTTGACCTTTTAGGTCAATGTGTTAGTCATTGGGTCAATGGTAACCATTTTGGCCAAAGTTGACTTTTTATTTAAAAGTTGACAAATTAGATTGATTTGGTGGTCATTAAATCGAGGATTGACCATTTTCACCAAAGTTGACATTTAGTTCATTGTGTCGAAATTGACCATTTTATCGAATTGTCATTTTGTTCAAAGTTAACACTTTAGGTCAATTGAAGTTGACCTATTTTGACAACAATAAAATTTTTAGTCAAAAGTTAATATATTGGATCAATGGGGTGGTCATTTGGTCAGAAATTGACCATTTTGACGAAAGTTGACTTTTTGGTCAAAAGTTGACCTATTTTGTCAAAGAGTTGGTTACTGGGGCAAGAATAAACCATTTTGACCAAATATGACTTTTCGGTCAAAAGTTGACTTAATGGGTTAATGGGTTGGTCATGGGTCAAAAATTGACCATTTAAAGTTGACTTTGGACAAAAGTTTACCTATTGGGTCAAAGGGTGGTCATTAGGTCATGCATTGACTGTTTTGACTAAAATTGACTTTTTGGTCAAAAGTTTACCTATTGGGTCAAGAATTGACCATTATGACCAAAGTTGACTTTTTGGTCAAAGATTGACTTATTAGGTCAATAAATGGTCATTAGGTCAAAAATTGATTATTTTGACCAAAATTAAATTTTTGGTCAAAAGATGAGTCATTGGGTCAACGGCGTGGTCATTGGGTTAGAAATTGACTATTTTGACCAAAGTTGAATTTTTGATCAAAAGTTGACTTATTTAGTCAATGAGTTTGTAATGGGGTCAAGAATTGACCACTTTGATCGAAGATGACTTTTTGGTCAAAATTTGATCTGTTGGGTCAATGGGTTGGTTATTGGGTCAAAAAATGACCATTTTGACCAAAGTTGATTTTTTGGTCAAAAATTTAGATATTTGGTTAATGGGTGGTCATTAGGTCAAAGATTGACTATTTTGACCAAAATTAACTTTTTGGTCAAAAGCTGACCTATTGGGTCAATGGGCTTATCATTGGGTTAAAGATTGATCATTTTGACTAAAGTTGACATTTTTGTCAGGGATTGAATTATTGGGTCAATAATTGGTCATTTGGTCAAAAATTGACTATTTTGACCAAAATTGAATTTTTAGTCAAAAGTTAACCCATTGGGTCAACGGGGTAGTCATTAGGTGAGAAATTGACCATTTTGACCAAAGTTGACTTTTTGGTCAAAAGTTGACCTATTTGGTCAATGAGTTGGTAATTTAGTCAAGAATTGACCATTTTAACCAAAGATGACTTTTTGGTCAAAAGTTGACCTATTGGGTCAATCGGTTAGTCATTGGGTAAAAAATTGACCATTTTGACCAATGTTGAGTTTTTGGTCAAAAGTTGACCTATTGGGTCAAAGGGTAGTTATTAAGTCAAAAATTGACTATTTTGACCAAAATTGACTTTTTGGTCAAAAGTTGACCTTTTGGGTCAATGGGCTTGTCATTAGGTCAAGGATTGACCATTTTGATGAAAGTTGACTTTTTGGTCAGAGATTGACTTATTGGATCAAAAATTAGCCATTAATTCAAAAATTGACTATTTTGACCAAAATTGACTTTTTGGTCAAAAGTTGACCTATTAGGCCAATGGGTTGGTCATTGGGTCAAGGATTGACCATATTGACCAAAGTTAACTTTTGGTCGAAAGTTAACCTTTTAGGTCGATGGGTTGATATTTGGGTCGAAGATTGACTATTTTGACCAAATATGACTTTTTGGTCAGAGATTAGCTTACAAGGTCAATAATTGGTCATTAGGTCAAAAATTTACTATTTTGACCAAAATTAATTTTTTGGTCAAGAGTTTACTTATTGGGCTATTTGGATGGTCATTGGGTCAAAGATAGATCATTTTGACCAAAATTGACTTTTTAGTCACAAGTTGACCTATTAGGTCTATGGGTTGGTCATTGGGTCGAGGATTAATCATTTTGACAAAGTTGACTTTTAGTCGAAAGTTGACCTATTGGGTCGATGGGTTGGTCATTGGGTCGAGGATTGACCATTTTGACCAAAGTTGACTTTTGGGTCGAAGGTTGGCTTACTAGGACGATAATTGGTCATTAGGTCGAAAATTGACTTTGACAAAATTGTCTTTTTAGTCAAAAGTTGACTTATTGGGTCAATGGGTTGGTCATTGGATCAAGATTGAACTTTTTTACCAAAGTTGATTTTTTGGTCAGAGATTGACTTATTGGGTTAATAATTTGGTCATTAGGTCAAAAATTGATATTTTTGACCAAAATTAAATTTTGGTCAAAAGTTGACCCATTGGGTCAACGGGGTGACCATTGTGTTAGAAATTGACCATTTTGACTAAAGTTGACTTTTGGTCAAAAGTTGACCTATTTGGTCAACAATTGACTATTTTGACGGAAGATGAATTTTTTGTTAAAATTTGATCTATCGGGTCAATGGGTTGGTCATTAAGTCAAAAATTGACCATTTTGGCCAAAGTTGACTTTTAGGTCGAAAAGTTGGCCTATTGGGTTAATAGGTGGTTATTAGGTCAAAAATTCACTATTTTTACCAAAATTGACTTTTTGATCGAAGGTTGACCTATTGGGTCAAAGGTTTTATCATTGGGTCAAGGATTGACCATTTTGACGAAAGTTGACTTTTTGGTCAGAGATTAGCTTACAAGGTCAATAATTGGCCATTAGGTCAAAAATTGACTATTTTGACCAAAATTAATTTTTTGGTCAAAAGTTTACTTATTGGGCTACTTGCATGGTCATTGGGTCAAAGATAGATCATTTTGACCAAAATTGACTTTTTTGTCACAAGTTGACCTATTAGGCCTATGGGTTGGTCATTGGGTCAAGGATTAATCATTTTGACAAAAGTTGAATTTTTAGTCAAAAGTTGACCTATTGGGTCAATGGGTTGGTCATTGGGTCAAGGATTGACCATTTTGACCAAAGTTGACTTTTGGGTCAGAGGTTGGTTTACTAGGTCAGTAATTGGTCATTAGGTCAAAAATTGACTATTTTGACCAAAATTGTCTTTTTAGTCAAAAGTTGACTTATTGGGTCAATGGGTTGGTCATTGGATCAAGATTGACCATTTTTACCAAAGTTGACTTTTTGGTCAGAGATTGACTTATTGGGTTAATAATTGGTCATTAGGTCAAAAATTGATTATTTTGACCAAAATTAAATTTTGGTCAAAAGTTGACCCATTGGGTCAACGGGGTGACCGTTGGTTTAGAAATTGACCATTTTGACTAAAGTTGACTTTTGATCGAAAGTTGATCTATTTGGTCAACAATTGATTATTTTGACGGAAGATGAATTTTTTGTTAAAATTTGATCTATCGGGTCAATGGGTTGGTCATTAAGTCAAAAATTGACCATTTTGGCCAAAGTTGACTTTTAGGTCAAAAGTTGACCTATTGGGTTAATAGGTGGTTATTAGGTCAAAAATTCACTATTTTTACCAAAATTAGCTTTTTGATCAAAGGTTGACCTATTGGGTCAAAGGTTTTGTCATTGGGTCAAGGATTGACCATTTTGACCAAAGTTGACTTTTTGGTCAGAGATTGGCTTCCTAGGTCAATAATTGGTCATTAGGTCAAAAATGGACTATTTTGACCAAAATTGACTTTTTTTCAAAAGTTGACTTTGTTGGGTCAATGGTTCAAGGATTGACCATTTTGACCAAAGTTGTCCTTTTGGTCAAAAGTTAACATATTTAGGTCAATGAGGCGGTCATTAGGTCAAAATTTGACAATTTTAAGCAAAATTGACTTTTTCGTCAAAAGTTGACCTATTGGGTTAATGTGTTAGTCATTGGGTCAATGATTAACCATTTTGGCCAAAGTTGACATTTTAGTCGAAAGTTACAAATTGGGTCATTGGGTTGGTCATTGGATCAAGGATTGACCATTTTGACCAAATTTAGGTCATTGTGTTAGAAATTGACCATTTTGACCAAATTTCACTTTTTAGTCAAAAGTTAACCTTTTGGCTCAATGAAGTGGTCATTAGGTCAAAAATTGACAATTTTGACCAAATTTGACTTTTTGGTCAAAAGTTGTCCTTTTAGGTCAACGAGTTGGTCATTGGGTCAAGGATTGATCATTTTGACCAAAGTTGACTTTTTGGTCAAAAGTTGACCTATTGGGTCAATGTGTTGGTCGTTGGGTCAAGGATTGACCATTTTGACCAAAGTTGACTTTTTGGTCAAAAGTGGACCTATTGGGTCAATAATTGATCATTAGTCAAAAATTTACTATTTTGACCAAAAATGAGTTCTTGGTCAAAAATCGATCTTTTGGGTCAGTGGGTTGGTCATTGGGTTAAGGATTTACCATTTTGACCAAAGGACTTTTTGTTCAAAAGTCGACCTATCGGGTCAATGGGTTTGTCATTGTGTCAAGGATTAACCATTATAACTAAAGTTGACTTTTTGGTCAGATATTGACTTATTGGGTCAATAATTAGTCATTAGGTCAAAAATTGACTATTTTGACCCAAAATGACTTTTTGTTCAAAAGATAACTTATTGGGTCAATGTGTTGATCATTGGGTCAGTAAATGACCATTTTAACCTAAGTTTATTTATCCGTCAAAAGTTGACTTATTGGTCAATGGGTTGGTCATTGGGTCAAAAATTGGCCATTTTGACCAAAGTTGACTTTTTGGTCGAAAGTTGACCTATTTGGTCAATGGGTGGTCTTTAGGTCAAAATTTGACTTTTTTTGACCAAAATTGACTTTTTGGTTAAATATTGACCTATTGGGTTGATGGGTTGGTTATTGGGTCAAGGTTTAAACATTTTGACAAAAGTTAACTTTTTGGTCAAAAGTTGACCTACTGGGTCAGAAATTGACCATTTTGACCAAAGTTAACTTTTTGGTCAAAAGTAGACCTATTTTGTCAATGAGTTAGTAATTGGGTCAAGAATTAACCATTTTGAGTAAAGATGACTTTTTAGTCAAAAGTTGACCTATACGGTCAATGGGTTGGTCATTGGGTAAAAAATTGTCCACTTTGACCAAAGTTGACTTTTTTGGTCAAAAGTTGATCTTTTGGGTCAATGGGAGGTCATTAGGTCAAAATTTAACAATTTTGACCAGATTGACTTTTTTGTCAAAAGTTGACCTATTGGGTCAATAAGTTTGTCATTGGGTCAAGGATTGATCATTTTTACCAAAGTTGACTTTTCGGTCAGAGATTGACATATTGGGTTAATAATTGGGCATTAATTGAAAAATTAACTATTTTGACCAAAATTAACTTTTTGGTCAAAAGTTGACCAATTAGACTAATGGGTTGGTCATTGTGTCAAGGTTTGATGATTTTGACCAAAGTTGTCTTTTTTGTCAAAAGTTGAACTATTGGGTCAAGGAATTGGTCATTGGGTCAAGGATTGACCATTTTGACCAAAGTTGACCTTTTGGTCAGAGATTGACTTATTGGGTCAATAATTGGTCATTAATTCAAAAATTAACTATTTTGACCAAAATTGACTTTTTGGACAAAAGTCGATCTACTGGGTCAGTGGGTTGGTCATTGGGTCAAGGATTTACCATTTTGACCGAAGTTGTCTTTTTGGTCAAAAGTTGACCTATTCGGTCAATGGGTTTGTCATTGGGTTAAGGATTTACCATTTTGACCAAAGTTGACTTTTTGGTCAAAGATTGACTTATTGGATCAATAATTTATCATTAGGTAAAAAATTGATTACTTTGACCAAAATTAAATTTTTTGTCAAAAGTTGACCCATTGGGTCAACAGGGTGGTCTTTAGGTAAAAAATTGATCATTTCCACCAAAGTTCACTTTTTGATCAAAAGTTGACCTATTTGATCAATGAGTTGTTAATTAGGTCAAGAATGGACCATTTTCACCGAAGTTCACTTTTTGGTCAAAAGTTGATCTATTGGGTCAATGGTTGGTCATTGAGTCAAAAATTGATCATTTTGACCAAAGTTGTTTTTTTGTCAAAAGTTGACCTATTGGGTCAATGAGTTGGTCATTGGGTCAAGGATTGACCTTTTTGACCAAAGTGGACTTTTTGGTCAAAGATTTGCTTACTGGGTCAATAATTGGTCATTAGGTCAAAAATTGACTGTTTTGACCAAAATTGACTTTTTGGTCAAAAGTTAACCTTTTGGGTCAATGGGTGGTCATTAAGTTAAAAATTAACTATTTTGACCAAAATTGACTTTTTGGTTAAAAGTTGACCTATAGGTCAATGGGCTTGCCATTGGGTCAAGTATTGACCATTTTGACCAAAGTTGACTTTTTGGTCAGAGATTGACTTACTGGGTAAATAATTGGTTATTAGGTCAAAAATTGACTATTTTGACCAAAATTGAATTTTTGGTCAAAAGTTAGCCCATTGGGTGAACGAGGTTGTCATTGGGTCACAAATTGACTATTTTGTCCAAAGATGACTTTTTGGTCGAAAAGTTGATCTGTTGGTCGATGTCTTGAGTAGTTGGGTCAAGAAATGACCATTGAGAAAAGTTGACTTTTTGGTCAAAAGTTGATCTATTGGGTCAGTGGGTGGTCATTCAGTCAAAATTTGAATATTTTGATAAAAATTGACTGTTCGGTCAAAAGTTAACCAATTGGGTCAATGGGTTTGTCATTGCGTCAAATATTGACCATTTTGACCAAAGCTGACTATTTGGTTAGAGATTGACTTGTTCGGTCAATAATTGGTCATTAATTCAAAATATGACTATTTTGACCAAAATTGACTTTTTGATCAAAAGTTGACCTGTTGGCCAATAGGTTGGTCATTGGGTCAAGGATTGATCATTTTGACTAAAGTCGACTTCTTGGTCAAAAGTTGATCTATTGGGTCAATGAGTTGGTCATTGGATCAAGGATTGACCTTCTTGACCAAAGTAGACTTTTTGGTCAAAGATTGACTTATTGGGTCGATATGGTTTTTTGGAAAAAATTGAATAATTTGACAAAAATTAAATTTTTCGTCAAAAGTTGACCCGTTGGGTCAACGGGGTGGTCATTGGGTAAGAATTTGATCATTTTGACCAAAGTTGACTTTTTTGTCAAAAGTTGACCTATTTGTTCAATGAGTTGGTAATTGGGTCAAGTATTGACCATTTTGACCGAAGATGACTTTTTGGTCGAAATTTGATCTGTTGGGTCAATGGGTTGGTCATTGGGTCAAAAATTGACCATTTTGACTAAAGTTGTCTTTTTGGTCAAAAGTTGACCTATTGCGTTAATGAGTGGTCATTAGGTCAAAAAATGACTATTTTGACCAAAATTGATTTTTGGTCAAAATTTGACCTATTAGGTCAATGGGTTTGTCATTAGGTCAAGGATTGACCATTTTGACCAAAGTTGACTTTTTGGTAGAAGATTGACTTATTGGGTCAATAATTTTTCATTAGATCAAAAATTGACTATTTTGACCAAAATTGAATTTTTGGGCAAAAGTTAACCCTTTGGTTAAAATGGGAGGTCATTGGGTCAGAAATTGTCCATTTTGACCAAATTTGACTTTTTGGTCAAAAGTTAACCTATTTGGCCAATGAGTTGGTCAATGTTGGTTCAAGAATTGACCATTGACCAAAGATGACATTTTTAGTCAAAGGTTGACCTATTGGGTCAATGGAATGGTCATTCGGTCAAAAATTGACCATTTTGACCAAAGTTGTCTTTTTGGTCAAAAGTTGATCAATTGGGTTAATGGGTGGTCATTAGGTCAAAAATTGACTATTTTGACTAAATTGACTTCTGATCAAAATTTGACTTATGAGGTCAATGGGTTTGTCATTAGGTCAAGGATTGTCTATTTTGACCAAAGTTGACTTTTTGGTTAAAGATTGACTTATCGGGTCAATGATTGGTCATTAGGTCAAAAATCGACTATTTTGACCAAAATTAATTTTTTGGTCAAAAGTTAACCCATTGGTTAGAATGGGAGGTCATTGGGTCAGAAATTGACCATTTTGACCAAAGTTGACTTTTTGGTCAAAAGTTGACCTATTCGGCCAATGAGTTGGTAATTGGGTCAAGAATTGACCATTTCAACCAAAGATGACATTCTTGGTCAAAAGTTGACCTATTAGGTCAATGGGTGACTATTAGGTCAAAAATTGATTATTTTGACCAAAATTGACGTTTTGGTCAATAGTTGATCTATTGGGTTAATGGTTTCGTCATTGGGTCAAGGATTGATCATTTTGACCAAAGTTGACTTTTTGGTCAGAGATTGACTTATTGAATCAACAGTTGGTCATTAATTCAAAAGATGACTATTTTGACCAAAATTGACTTATTAGTCAAAACTTGAACTATTAGGCTAATGGGTTGGTAATTGGGTCAAGGATTGATCATTTTGACCAAAGTTGACTTTTTGGTCAAAAGTTGACTTATTTGGTCAATGGGTTAGTCATTGGGTCGAGGATTGACCATTTTTTACCAAAGTTGACTTATTGTTCATAGATTGGATTACTGGGTCAATAATGATCATTAGATCAAAAATTGACTATTTTTAACAAAATTGACTTTTTGGTCAAAAGTTGACCTATTGGGTCAATGGGTTGGTCATTGTGTCAAGGATTTAACATTTCGACCAAAGTTGTCTTTTTTGTCAAAAGTTGACCTATTTAGGTCTATGAGGCGGTCATTCGGTCAAAAATTGACAATTTTGAGCAAAACTGACTTTTTGGTCAAAAGTTGACCTATTGGGTCAATGGATTGGTTATTGGGTCAACGATTAACCATTTTGGCCAAAAATGACTTTTTAGTAAAAAGTTGACAAATTGTTTTAATGGGTTGGTCATTGGATCAAGGATTAACCAATTTCACCAAAGTTGAAATTTAGGTCATTGTGTTAGAAATTGACCATTTTGACTAAATTTGACTTTTTGGTCAAAAGTTGACCTTTTGGGTCAATGAGGTGGTCATTATGTCAAAAATTGACCACTTTGACCAAACATGACTTTTTGGTCAAAAGTTGACCTATTGGGTTAATGTGTTGGTCATTGGGTCAAGGATTAACCATTTTGACTAAAGTTGACTTTTTGGTTAAAGGTTGCCGTTTGGGTCAATAATTGGTCATTAAGTAAAAAATTTGCAATTTTAACGAAAATTGACTTTGGGTCAAAAGTCGATCTATTGGGTCAGTGGGTTGCTCATTGTGTCAAGGATTTACAATTTTGACAAAAGTTGACTTTTTGGTCAAAAGTTGACCTATTGGGTCAATAGGTTTGTCATTTGGTCAAGGATTGACCATTATGACCAAAGTTGACTTTTTGGTCAGAGTTTGACTTATTGGGTCAATAATTGGTCATTAGGTCAAAAATTGATTATTTTGACCAAAATTGACTTTTTGTTCAAAAGTTGACTTATTAGGTCAATGTGTTGGTCATTGGGTCTAAAACTGACCATTTTGACCAAAGTTTACTTTTTGGTCAAAAGTTGACCTATTGTGTCAATGAGTTGGTCATTGGGTCAAAGATTGACAATTTTGACCAAAGTTGACTTTTGGTCAAAAGTTGACTTATTTGGTCAATGGGTGATCTTTAAGTCAAAATTTGATTATTTTGACCAAAATTGACTTTTTGGTCAAAAGTTGACCTATTGGGTCAATTGGTTTTGTTGTTGGGTCAAGGTTTGACCATTTTGGCTAAAGTTGACTTTTTGGTCAAAAGTTGACCTATTGGGTCAATGGGTTGGTCATTGGGTCAGAAATTGACCATTTTGACCAAAGTTGACTTTCTAGTCAAAAGTTGACCTATTGGGTCAATGGGTTTGTCTTTGGGTAAAAAATTAATCAATTTGACCAAAGTTGAGTTTTTGGTCAAAGATTGGCATACTGGGTCAATAATTGGTCATTAGCTCAAAAATTGACTATTTTAACCAAAATTGACTTTTAGTCAAAAGTTAACCTATTGGGTCAATTGGTTTTTTATTAGGTCAAGGATTGACCATTTTTACCAAAGTTGACTTTTGGTCAAAGATTGACTTATTGAGTCAATAATTGGTTGTTAGGTCAAAAATTGACGAATTTGACCAAAATTGAATTTTTGATAAAAAGTTAACCCATTGGGTGAAAGGGGTGGTCATTGGGTCAGAAATTGACCATTTTGACCAAAGATGAGTTTTTGGTCAAAAGTTGACTTATTTTGACCAAAATTGAATTTTTGGTCAAAAGTTAGCCCATTAGGTCAACGGGGTGGTCATTAGATCAGAAATTGACCATTTTGACCAAAGTTGAATTTAGGTCAAGGATTGACCATTTTGAATATTTTGACAAAAATTGACTGTTCGGTCAAAAGTTAACCTATTGGGTCAATGGGTTTGTCATTGCGTCAAATATTGACCATTTTGACCAAAGTTGACTATTTGGTTAGAGATTGACTTGTTCGGTCAATAATTGGTCATTAATTCAAAATATGACTATTTTGACCAAAATTGACTTTTTGATCAAAAGTTGACCTATTGGCCAATTGGTTGGTCATTGGGTCAAAGATTGATCATTTTGACTAAAGTTGACTTTTTGGTCAAAAGTTGATCTATTGGGTCAATGGGTTGGTCATTGGATCAAGGATTGACCATCTTGACCGAAGTTGACTTTTTGGTCAGAGATTGACTTATTGGGTCAATATGGTCATTAGGCAAAAATTGAATAATTTGACCAAAATTAAATTTTTGGTCAAAAGTTGACCCATTGGGTCAACGGGGTGGTCATTGGGTGAGAATTTGATCATTTTGACCAAAGTTGACTTTTTGGTCAAAAGTTGACCTATTTGTTCAATGAGTTGGTAATTGGGTCAAGTATTGACCATTTTGACCGAAGATGACTTTTTGGTCAAAATTTGATCTGTTGGGTCAATGGGTTGGTCATTGGGTCAAAATTTTGACAATTTTGACCAGAGTTGTCTTTTTGGTAAAAAGTTGACCTATTGCATTAATGGGTGGTCATTAGGTCAAAAATTGATTATTTTGACCAAAATTGAATTTTCATCAAAATTTGACCTATTAGGTCAATGGGTTTGTCATTAGGTCAAGGATTGACCATTTTTACCAAAGTTGACTTTTTGGTCAAAGATTGACTTATTGGGTCAATAATTGGTCATTGGATCAAAAATTGACTATTTCGACCAAAATTGAATTTTTTGTCAAAAGTTAACCCATTGGTTAAAATGGGAGGTCATTTGGTCAGAAATTGACTATTTTGACCAAAGTTTACTATTTGGTCAAAAGTTGACAAATTTGACCAATGAGTTGGTAATTGGGTCAAGAATTGACCATTTTGACCAAAGATGACATTTTTGGTCAAAGGTTGACCTATTGGGTCAATTGGTTGGTCATTCGGTCAAAAATTGACCATTTCGACCAAAGTTGTCTTTTTGGTCAAAAGTTGACCTATTGGGTTAATGGGTGGTCATTAGGTCAAAAATTGACTATTTTGACCAAATTGACTTTTGGTCAAAATTTGACCTATGAGGTCAATGGGTTTGTCATTAGGTCAAGGATTGACCATTTTGACCAAAGTTGACTTTTTCATCAAAGATTGACTTATTGGGTCAATAATTGGTCATTAGGTCAAAAATTGACTATTTTGACCCAAATTGAATTTCTGGTCAAAAGTCAACCCATTGGTTAAAATGGGAGGTCATTGGGTCAGAAATTGACCATTTTGACCAAAGTTGACATTTTGGTTAAAAGTTGACCTATTTGGCCAATGAGTTGGTAATTGGGTCAAGAATTGACCGTTTTGACCAAAGATGACATTCTTGGTCAAAAGATGACCTACTGGGTCAATGGGTGACTATTAGGTGAAAAATTGATTATTTTGACCAAAATTGACTTTTTGGTCAATAATTGACCTATTGGGTTAATGGTTTTGTTATTGGGTCAAGAATTGACCATTTTAACCAAAGTTGACTTTTTGGTCAGAGATTGACTTATTGAGTCAACAATTGGTCATTAATTCAAAAATTGACTATTTTGACCAAAATTGACTTTTTAGTTAAAACTTGAACTTTTAGGCTAATGGGTTGGTCATTGGGTCAAGGATTGATCATTTTGACCAAAGTTGACTTTTTGGTCAAAAGTTGACCTATTTGGTCAATGAGTTAGTCATTGGGTCAAGGATTGACCATTTTTTACCAAAGTTGACTTATTGTTCATAGATTGGCTTACTGGGTCAATAATGATCATTAGGTCAAAAATTGACTATTTTTACCAAAATTGGCTTTTTGGTTTAAAGTTAACCTAATAGGTCAATGGGTTGGTCATTGTGTTAAGGATTGACCATTTCGACCAAAGTTATCTTTTTTTTGTCAAAAGTTTACCTATTTAGGTCTTTGAGTCAGTCATTCGGTCAAAAATTGACAATTTTGAGCAAAACTGACTTTTTGGTCAAAAATTGACCTATTGGGTCAATGGATTGGTTACTGGGTCAAGGATAACCAATTTGGCCAAAGTTGACTTTTTAGTGAAAAGTTGACAAATTAGGTCAATGGGTTGATCATTAGCTCAAGGATTGACCATTTTCGCTGAAGTTGACATTTAGGTCATTGTGTTAGAAATTGACCATTTTGACTAAATTTGACTTTTTGGTCAAAAGTTGACCTTTTGGATCAATGAGGTGGTCATTAGGTCAAAAATTGACCATTTTGACCAAACTTGACTTTTTGGTCAAAAGTTGACCTATTGGGTTAATGGGTTGGTCATTGGGTCAAGAATTAACCATTTTGACCAAAGTTGACTTTTTGGTTAAAGGTTGACCTATTGGGTCAATAATTGGTCATTAAGTCAAAAATTTGCAATCTTAACAAAAATTGACTTTGGGTCAAAAGTCAATCTATTGGGTCAGTGGGTTGCTCATTGGGTCAAGGATTTACAATTTTGACAAAAGTTGACATTTTGTTCAAAAGTTGACCTAGTGGGTCAATGGGTTTGTGATTTGGTCAATGATTGACCATTATGACCAAAGTTGACTTTTTGGTCAGAGATTAACTTATTGGATCAATAATTGGTCATTAGGTCAAAAATTGACTATTTTGACCAAAATTGACTTTTTGTTCAAATGTTGATTTATTGGGTCAATGTGTTGGTCATTGGGTCTAGAATTGACCATTTTGACCAAAGTTTATTTTTTAGTCAAAAGTTAACCTATTGGGTCAATGAGTTGGTCATTGGGTTAAAGATTGACAATTTTGACCAAAGTTAACTTTTGGTCAAATGTTGACTTATTTGGTCAATAGGTGGTCATTAAGTCAAAATTTGATTATTTTGACCAAAATTGACTTTTTGGTCAAAAATTGACCTACTGGGTCAATATGTTAGTTGTTGGGTCAAGGTTTGACCATTTTGACCAAAGTTGATTTTTTGGTCAAAAGTTGACCTATTGGTTCAATGGATTGGTCATTTGGTCAGAAATTGACCATTTTGACCAAAGTTGACTTTTTGGTCAAAAGTTGACCTATTGGGTCAATGGGTTTGTCTTTGGGTAAAAAATTAACCAATTTGACCAAAGTTGACTATTTGGTCAGAGATTGGCATACTGGGTCAATAATTGGTCATTAGCTCAAAAATTGACTATTTTGACCAAAATTGACTTTTAGGTCAAAAGTTGACCTATTTGATCAATGGTTGGTTATTAAGTCAAAAATTGACTATTTTGGCCAAATCTGACTTTTGGTCAAAAGTTAACCTATTGGGTCAATGGGTTTGTTATTAGGTCAAGGAATGACCATTTTTACCAAAGTTGACTTTTTGGTCAAATATTGACTTATTTGACCAAAATTGAATTTTTGATAAAAAGTTAACCCAATGGGTCAACGGGGTGGTCATTGTGTCGGAAATTGACCATTTTGACGAAAGATGAGTTTTTGGTCAAAAGTTGACTTATTTTGACCAAAATTTGACTTTTTGGTCAAATATTGACTTATTTGACCAAAATTGAATTTTTGATAAAAAGTTAACCCAATGGGTCAACGGGGTGGTCATTGGGTCAGAAATTGACCATTTTGACCAAAGATGAGTTTTTGGTCAAAAGTTGACTTATTTTGACCAAAATTGAATTTTTGGTCAAAAGTTAGCCCATTAGGTCAACGGGGTGGTCATTAGATCAGAAATTGACCATTTTGACCAAAGTTGACTTTTTGGTCAAAAGTTAACCTATGTGGTCAATGACTTCGTAATTGGGTTAAGAATTGACCATTTTGACCAAAGATGTCTTTTTGGTCAAAAGTTGACCAATTGGGTCATTGGGTTGGTCTTTGGGTCAAAAATTGACCAAAGTTGACTTTTTTGTCAAAAGTTGACATATTGGGTCAATGGTTGTCATTAGGTAAAAAATTAACTATTTTGACAAAAATTGACTTTTTGGTCAAAAGTTGACCTATTGGGTCAATGGGTTGTCATTGGGTCAAGGATTGACCATTTTGACCAAAATTGACTTTTTACTCAGAGATTGACTTATTGCGTTAATAATTGGTCATTAATTCAAAAATTGACTGTTTTGATCATTAGGTAAAAAATTGACTATTTTGACCGAAATTAAATTTTTGGTCAGAAGTTGACCCATTGGGTTAACGAGTAACGAAGTGGTCATTGGATCAAAAATTAACCATTTTGACTAAAGTTGACTTTTTGGTCAAAGAGTTGGTAATTGGGTCAAGAATTGACCATTTTGATTGAAGATGACCTTTTGGTCAAAATTTGATCTTTTGGGTCAATGGGTCAGAAATTGACCATTTTGACCTAAGTTGACTTTTTGGCCAAAAGTTGACCTATTGGCTTAACAGGTGGTCATTAGGTTAAAAATTGATTATTTTGACCAAAATTGACTTTTTGGTCAAAAGTTGACTTATTAGGTCAATGAGTTTGTCATTGGGTCAAGGATTGATCATTTTGACCAAAGTTGACTTTTTGCTAAGAGATTGACTTATTGGGTCAATAATTGGTTATTAGGTCAAAAATTGACTATTTTGACTAGAATTGAATTTTTGTTCAAAAGTTGACCTATTAGGTCAATGGGTAGGTCATTTGGTCAGAAATTGACCATTTTAACAAAAGTTGACTTTTTGGTCAAAAGTTGACCTATTGGGTCAATCGGTGGTCATTTGGTCGAAAATTGACTTTTTTAACCGAAATTGACTTTTGGTCAAAAGTTGACCTAATGGGTCAATGGGTTTTTCATTGGGTCAAGGATTGACCATTTTGACCAAAGTTGACTTTTTGGTCAGAGATTGACTTCTTCGGTCAATAATTGGTCATTAATTAAAAATTTGACTATTTTGACCAAAAATTGACTTTTTGGTAAACGTTGACCTATTAGGCCAATGAGTTGGTCATTGGGTTAAAAATTAATCGTTTTGGCAAAAGTTGATTTTTGTCAAAAGTTGACTATTGGGTCAATGGGTTGGTCGTTGGGTCAAGGAATGAACATTTTGACCAAAATTGACTTTTTGGTCAGAGTTTGACTTACTGGGTAATTAATTGTCATTAGGTCAAAAATTGTCTATTTTGACCAAAATTGACTGTTTGGTCAAAAGTTGACTTATTGGGTCGACAGGTTGGTCATTGGCTCAAGGATTGACCATTTTGACCAATCTTGCCTTTCGGTCAAAAGTTGACCTATTTAGGTCAATGATGCTGTCATTAGGTCTAAAATTTACATATTGCGTCAATGGGATGGTCATTAGGTCAAGGATTAACCATTTTGGCCAAAGTTGACTTTTTATTTAAAAGTTGACAATTGGGTCAATGGGTTGGTTATTTGATTAAGGATTGACAATTTTCACCAGAGTTGACATTTAGTTCAAAAGTTAACTTACTGGGTCAATAATTGGTCATTAGGTCAAAAATTGACTGTTTTGACCAAAATTGACTATTTGGTCAGAAGTTGATCTATTGGGTCAATGGGTTGGTCATTTGGTCAAGGATTGACCATTTTGACCAAAGTTGACTTTTCGGTCAAAGATTGACTAATTGGGTCAATAAATGGTCAGTAGGTAAAAAATTGTCAATTTTAACCAAAACTGAATTTTTGGTCAAAAGTTGACCTATTGGCTCAATGGGTTTGTCATTGGGTCAACGATTGACCATTTTTTATCAAAGTTGACTTTTTGGTCAGAGATTGACTTATTGGGTCAATAATTGGTCATTAGGTCAAAAATTAACTATTTTGACCAAAATACAATTTCGGTCAAAAGTTAACTCATTTGGTCAACGGGGTGGTCATTTGGTCAGAAATTGACCATTTTGACCAAAATTGACTTTTGGTCAAAAGTTGACCTATTTGTTCGATGAGTTGGTAATTGGGTCAAGAATTGACTATTTTGACCAAAGATGACATTTTTGGTCAAAAGTTGACCTATTGGGTAAATGGGTTGGTCAATGGGTCAAAAATTGACTATTTTGACCAAAATTGACATTTTTGTTAAAAGTTGACCTATTAGGCCAATGAGTTGGTCATTGGGTAAAGGATTGATCATTTAGACCAAATCGACTTTTTTAACAAAAGTTAACTTTTTGGACAAAAGTTAACTTTTTGGACAAAAGTTGACTTTTTGGTCAAAAGTTGACTTTTTGGTCAACAGTTGACCTATTGGGTCAATTGGTTTGTCATTGGGTCAAGGATTGACCACTATGACAAAAGTTGACTTTTTGATTAGAGATTGACTTATTGGGTCAACAATTGGTCATTAGGTCAAAAATTGACTATTTTGACCAAAATTGATTTTTTGTTCAAAAGTTGACCTTCAGGATCAATGGGTTGGTCATTGAGTCCAGGACTGACCATTTTGACCAAAGTTGTCTTTTTGGTCAAAAGTTGACCTTTTTAGGTCAATGAGGTGGTCATTAGGTCAAAAAATGGCAATTTTTAGCAAATTTGACTTTTTCGTCAAAAGTTGATCTATTGGGTTAATGTGTTGGTCATTGGGCAAGGATTAACCATTTTGGCCAAAGTTGACTTTTTAGTCAAAAGTTGATAAATTGGGTCAATGGGTTGGTCATTGGATCAAGGATAGTCCATTTTCACCAAAGTTGACATTTAGGTCATTGTGTCACAAATTGACCATTTTGACCAAATTTGACTTTTTGGTCAAAAGTTGACCTTTTCGGTCAATGAGGTGGTTATTAGGTCAAAAATTGACAATTGGCTAAAATTGACTTCTTGGTCAACCGTTATCCTTTTTAATCAATGAGTTAGTCATTGGGTCAAGGATTGACCATTTTGACTAAAGTTGACTTTTTGGTCAAAAGTTGACCTATTGGGTCAATGGGTTGGTCATTGGGTCAATGATTGACCATTTTGACCAAAGTTCACTTTTTGGTCAAATGTTAACCTATTGGGTCAATAATTGGTCATTAAGTCAAAAATTTACTATTTTGACCTAAATTGACTTTTTGATCAAAAATTTATCTATTAGGTCAGTGGGTTGGTACAAGGGACAAGGATTGACCATTTTGACCAAAGTTGACTTTTTGTCATAAGTTGACCTATTGGGTCAATGAGTTTGTCATTGGGTCAATGAGTTTGTCATTGGGTAAATGATTGACCATTATGACCAAAGTTGACTTTTTTGTCAGTCTGGGTCATAATTGGTCATTAGGTCAAAAATTGACTATTTTGACCTAAATTGATTTTTTGTTCAAAAGTTGACTTACTGGGCCAATGCGTTGGTCATTGGGTCAAGAATTGACCATTTTGACCAAAGTTGACTTTTTGGTCAAAAGTTGACCTATTGTGTCAATGGGTTGGTCATTGGGTCAAAATTGACAATTTTGACCAAAGTTGACTTTTTGGTCAAAAGTTGACCTTTTCTGTCAATTGGTGGTCATTAGGTCAATATTTAACTATTTTGACCAAATTTGACTTTTTGGTTAAAAGTTGACCTATTGGGTCAATGGGTTAGTCATTGGGTCAAGGTTTGACCATTTTGACCAAGGTCAATGGGTTGGTCATTGGGTCAGAAATTAACCATTTTGACCAAAGTTGACTTTTTGGTCAAAGATTGAGCTATTGGTTCAATGGGTTTGTCATTGGGTCACAGATCAAATATTTTGACCAAAGTTGACTTTTTGGTCAGAGATTAGCTTACTGGGTCAATAATTGGTCATTTGGTAAAAAAATTGACTATTTTGACCAAAATTGACTTTTCAGTCAAAAGTTGACCTATTGGGTCAATGGGTTGGTCATTAGGTCAAGGATTGACCATTTTGACCAATATTGACTTTTTGCTTAAAAGTTGACATATTTGGTTAATGAGTTAGTAATTGGGTCAAGAATTGACCATTTTGACCGACGATGACCTTTGGGTCAAAAGTTAATATATTGGGTCAAAAATTGACCATTTTGACCAAGGTTAACTTTTTGGACAAAAGTTGACCTATTGGGTCAATTGGTGGTCATTATATAAAAATTGAATATTTTGACCAAAATTGACTATTTGGTCAAAAGTTGACCTATTGGGTCAATGGGTTTGTCATTGGGTCAAGGATTGACCATTTTGACCAAAGTTGACTTTTCGGTCAGAGTTTGACTTATTGGGTCAATAATTGGTCATTAGGTCAAAAATTGATTATTTTGACTGAAATGGTCAACGCGGTGGTCCTCATATCAGAAATTGACCATTTTTTAGCAAATTCGACATTTTGTTCTAAAGTTGACCTATTTGGTCAATGAGTTGGTAATTGGGTCAAGAATTGACCATTTTGACCAAAGATGACTTTTAGTCAAAAGTTGACCTATTGGGTCAATGGGTTGGTCATTGGGTCAAAAATTGACCCATTTGACCAAAGTTAACTTTTTTGTTAAAAGTTGACCTATTCGGTGTTTTTAGGTAAAAAATTCACTAATTTTACCAAAATTGACTTTTTGGTCGAAAGTTAACCTATTGGGCCAATGGCTGTCATTTTGTCAAGGATTGACCATTTTGACTAAAGTTGAATTTTTGGCCAGAGAGTAACTTATTTGGTCAATAATAGGTTATCAATTCAAAATTTTAGTGTTTTGACCAAAATTGACTTTTTGGCCAAAAGTTGACCTATTAGGCAATGGGTTGGTCATTGGGTCAAGGATTGATAATTTTGACCATAGTTGACTTTTTTGTCAAAAGTTGACCTATGGGTCAATTGGTTGGTCATTGGGGCAAGGATTGACCATTGTGACCAAAGTTGACTTCTTGGTCAGAGATTGGCTTACTGGGTCAATAATTGGTCATTAGGTCAAAAATTGACTATTTTGACCAAAATTGACATTTTAGTCAATTGTTGACCTATTGGGTCAATGGGTTGGTCATTGGGTCAAGGATTGACCATTTTGACCAAAGTTGACTTTTTGATCAAAAGTTGACCTACTGGATCAACGAGTTTGTCATTGGGTCAAGGATTGACCATTATGACCAAAGTTGACTTTTGGTCAAAAGTTGACTTATTTGGTTAATGGGTGGTCATTAAGTCAAACTTTGATTATTTTTACCAAAACTGACTTTTTGGTCAAAAGTTGACCTAATGGGTCAATTGGTTGGTTGTTGGGTCAAGGTTTGACCATTTTGACCAAAGTTGACTTTTTGGTCAAAAGTTGACCTATTGGTTCAATGGGTTGGTCATTGGGTCGAGAATTGACCATTTTGACCAAAGTTGACTTTACTGGTCAAAAGTTGACCTATTAGATCGATGGGTTTGTCTTTGGGTCAAAAATTAACCAATTTGACCAAAGTTGACTTTTTGGTCAGTGATTGGCATACTAGGTCAATAATTGGTAATTAGCTCAAAAATTGACTATTTTGACCAAAATTGACTTTTAGGTTAATAGTTGACCTATTTGATCAATGGTTGGTTATTAAGTCAAAAATTGACTATTTTGGCCAAATCTGACTTTCGGTCAAAAGTTAACCTATTGGGTCAATGGGTTTGTTTCTAGGTCAAGGATTGACCATTTTTTACCAAAGTGGACATTTTGGTAAAGATTGACTTATTGGGTCTATAATTGGTTGTTAGGTCAAAAATTGACTAATTTGACCAAAATTGAATTTTTGATAAAAAGTTAACCCTATGGGTCAACGTGGTGGTCATTGGGTCAGAAATTGACCATTTTGACCAAAGATGAGTTCTTGGTCAAAAGTTGACTTATTTTGACCAAAATTAAATTTTTGGTCAAAAGTTAGCCCATTAGGTCAACGGGGTGGTCATTAGATCAGAAATTGACCATTTTGACCAAAGTTAACTTTTTGGTCAAAAGTTAACTTATTTGGTCAATGAGTTGGTAATTGGGTTAAGAATTGACCATTTTGACCAAAGATGTATTTTTTGTCAAATGTAGACCTATTGGGTTATTGAGTTGGTCATTGGGTCAAAAATTGACCATTTTGACCAAAGATGACTTTTTGGTCAAAAGTTGACATATTGGGTCAATGGTTGTCATTAGGTAAAAAATTAACTATTTTGACCAAAATTGACTTTTTGGTCAAATGTTGACTAATTGGGTCAATGGGTTTGTCATTGGGTCAAGGATTGACCATTTTAACCAAAAATTGACTTTTTACTCAGAGATTGACTTATTGCGTCAATAATTGGTCATTAATTCAAAAATTGACTGTTTTGATCTTTAGGTCAAAAATTGACTATTTTGACTAAAACTAAATTTTTGTTCAAAAGTTGACCCATTGGTTTAACGAAGTGGTTGGATCAAAAATTGACCATTTTGACTAAAGTTGACTTTTTGGTCAACGAGTTGGTAATTGGGTCAAGAATTGACCATTTTGATTGAAGATGACTTTTTGGTCAAAATTTGATCTTTTGGGTCAATGGGTCAAAAATTGACCATTTTGACCAAAGTTGACTTTTTGGTCAAAAGTTGACCTATTGGGTTAATGGGTGGTCATTAGGTCAAAAATTGACTATTTTGACCAAAATTGACTTTTTGGTCAAAAGTTGACTTATTGGGTCAATGAGTTTGTCATTGGGTTAAGGATTGACCATTTTGACCAAAGTTGACTTTTTGCTAAGAGATTGACTTATTGAGTCAATAATTGATCATTAGGTTAAAAATTGACTATTTTGACTAGAATTGAATTTTTGTTCAAAGTTGACCTATGAGGTCAATGGGTAGGTCATTGGGTCAGAAATTGACCATTTTGACAAAAGTTGACTCTTTGTACAAAAGTTGACCTATTTGGTAAATCGGTGGTCATTAGGTTAAAAATTGACTTTTTTTGACCAAAATTGACTTTTGATCAAAAGTTGACTTATTGGGTCAATGGGTTTTTTATTGGGTCAAGGATTGACCATTTCGACCAAAGTTGACTTTTTGGTCACAGATTGACTTCTTCGATCAATAATTGGTCATTAATTAAAAAGTTGACTATTTTGACCAAAAATTGACTTTTTGGTAAAAGTTGACCTATTAGGCCAATTGGTTGGTCTTTGGGTTAAAAATTGATCATTTTGGCAAAAGTTAATTTTTTGGTCAAAAGTTGACCTATTGGGTCAATGGGTTGGTCGTTGGGTCAAGGAATGAACATTTTGTCCAAAATTGACTTTTTGGTCAGAGATTGGCTTACTGGGTAATTAATTGTCATTAGGTCAAAAATTCTTATTTTGACCAAAATTGACTTTTTGGTCAAAAGTTGACCTATTGGGCCAACAGGTTGGTCATTGGCTCCAGGATTGACCATTTTGACCAATGTTGCCTTTTCGGTCAAAAGTTGACCTATTTAGGTCAATGAGGCTGTTATTAGCTCAAAAATTGACATATTGGTGTTCGGGATGGTCATTAGGTCAAGGATTAACCATTTTAGCCAAAGTTGACTTTTTAGCCAAAAGTTGACAAATTGGGTCAATGGGTTGGTCATTGGATCAATGATTGACAATTTTCACCAGAGTTGACATTTAGATCAAAAGTTAACCTATTGGGTCAAAAATTGACTGTTTTGACCAAAATTGACTATTTGGTCAGAAGTTGATCTGTTGGGTCAATGGGTTGGTCATTTGGTCAAGGATTGACCATTTTGACCAAAGTTGACTTTTTGGTCAAAGATTGACTAATTGGGTCAATAAATGGTCATTGGGTCAAAAATTGACAATTTTAACCAACATTGAATTTTTGGTCAAAAGTTGACCAATTGGCTCAATGGGTTGGTCATTGGGTCAAGGATTGACAATTTTTACAAAAGTTGACTTTTGGTCAGAGATTGACTTCTTGGGTCAATAATTGGTCATTAATTAAAAATTTGACTATTTTGATCAAAATTGACTTTTTGGTCAAAAGTTGGCTTATTAGACCAATGGGTTGGTCATTGGGTTAAGAAATGATCATTTTGATAAAAGCTGATTTTTTGGTCAAAAGTTGATCTATTGGGTCAATGGGTTGGTCGTTAGGTCAAGGAATGAACATTTTGACCAAAATTGACTTTTTAGCCAGAGATTGGCTTACTGGGTATATAATTGTGATTAGGTCAAAAATTGACTATTTTGACCAAAATTGACTTTTTGGTCAAATGTTGACCTATTGGGTCAATGGGTTGGTCATTGGCTCAAGGATTGACCATTTTGACCAGTGTTGCCTTTTCGGTCGAAAGTTGACCTGTTGGAGTCGATGAGCCGGTCATTAGGTCAAAAATTGACATATTGGGTCAATGTGATGGTCATTAAGTCAAGGATTAACCATTTTGGCCAAAGTTGACTTTCTAGCCAAAAGTTGACAAATTGGGTTAATGGGTTGTTCATTGGATCAAGTATTGAACATTTTCACCAAAGTTGGCATTTAGTTCAAAAGTTAACCTTTTGGGTCAATAATTGGTCTTAAGGTAAAAAATGACTATTTTGACCAAAATTGACATTTTGGTCTGAAGTTGATCTATTGGGTCAATGGGTAAGTCATTTGGTCAAGGATTGACCATTTTGACCAAAGTTGACTTTTTGGTCAAAGATTGACTAATTGGGTCAATAAATGGTCAGTAGGTCAAAAATTGACAATTTTAACCAAAATTGAATTTTTGGTCAAAAGCTGACCTATTGGCTCAATGGGTTTGTCATTGGGTCAACGATTGACCATTTTTTTATCAAAGTTGACTTTTTGGTCAGAGATTGACTTATTGGGTCAATAATTGGTCATTAGGTCAAAAATTAACTATTTTGACCCAAATACAATTTCGGTCAAAAGTTAACTCATTGGGTCAAAGGGGTGGTCATTGGGTCAGAAATTGACCATTTTGACCAAAGTTGACTTTTCGGTCAAAAGTTGACCTATTTGTTCAATGAATTGGTAATTGGGTCAAAATTGATCATTTTGACCAAATATGACTTTTTTGGTCAAAAGTTGACCTATTGGGTTAATGGGTTGGTCAATGGGTAAAAAATTGTCCATTTTGACCAAAGTTTACTTTCTGGTCAAAAGTTGAACTATTGGGTCAATGGATGGTCATTAGGTCAAAAATTGACTATTTTGACCAAAATTGAGATTTTGGTTAAAATTTAACATATTAGGTTGGGTCAAGGATTGATCATTTAGACAAAATCGACTTTCTTGACAAAAGTTAACTTTTTGGACAAAAGTTGACTTTTTGGTCAAAAGTTGACCTATTGGGTCAATTGGTTTATCAATGGGTTAGGATTGACCATTATGACCAAAGTTGACTTTTTGGTCAGAGATTGACTTATTGGGTCAATAATTGGTCATTAGGTCAAAAATTGACTATTTTGACCAAAATTGATTTTTTGTTCAAAAGTTGACCTTTTGGATCAATGGGTTGGTCTTAGAGTCCAGGACTGACCATTTTGACCAAAGTTGTCTTTTTTGGTTAAAAGTTGACCTATTGGTTCAATGGGTTTGTCATTGAGTCAAAGATCAACTATTTCGACCAAAGTTGAATTTTTGGTCAGAGATTGGCTTACTGGGTCAATAATTGGTCATTACGTCAAAAATTGACTATTTTGACCAAAATTGACTATTTGGTCAATTATTGACCAACTGGGTCAATGGGTTTGTCATTATGTCAAAGACTGACCATTTTGACCAAAGTTGACATTTTGCTTAAAAGTTATTTGGTCAATGAGTTGGTTATTGGGTCAAGAATTGAACATTTTGACCGAAGATGACTATTGGGTCAAAAGTTGATTTATTGGGTAAAAAATTAATAATTTTGACCAAAGTTGACTTTTTGGTCAAAAGTTGACCTATTGGGTCAATGGGGGTCATTTTATAAAAAATTGACTATTTTGACCAAAATTGACCATTTGGTCAAAAGTTGACCTATAGGGTCAATGAGTCTGTCATTAGGTCAAGGATTGACCATTTTGACCAAAGTGGACTTTTCGGTCAGAGTTTGACTTATTGGGTCAATAATTGGTCATTAGGTCAAAAATTGACTATTTTGACCAAAATGGTCAAGGCGATCATCGGGTCAGAAATTTACCATTTTTACCAAGTTGATTTTTTGGTCAAAAGTTGACCTAATTGGTCAATGAGTTGGTAATTAGGTCAAAAATTGACCATTTTGAACAAAGATGACTTTTTAATCAAAAGTTTACATATTGGGTCAATGGGTTGGTCAATGTGTTAAAAATTGACCCTTTTGACCAAAGTTGACTCTCTTGTCAAAAGTTGACCTATTGGGTCAACGGGTGGTCATTAGGTCAAAAATTGATTATTTTAACCAAAATTGACTTTTTGGTCAAAAGTTAACCTATTGGGTCAATGGCTTTGTCATTTGGTCAAGGATTGACCATTTTGACCAAAGTTGACTTTTTGGGCAATTGACTTATTGGGTCAATAATTGGTCAATAATTCAAAAATTTACTACTTTGACCAAATTGACTTTTTGGTCAAAAGTTGACTTTTTGGTCAAAAGTTGACCTATTGGGTCAATGAGTTGGTCATTGGGTCAAGGATTGACCATTTTGACCAAAGTTGACTTTTTAGTCAGAGATTGGCTTACTGGGCCAATAATTGGTCGTTAGGTAAAAAATTGACAATTTTGACCCAAATTGACTTTTTGGTCAAAAGTTGACCTATTGTGTCAACGGGTTGGTCATTAGGCCAAGGATTGACCATTATGACCCAAGCTGACTTTTTCGTCAGAGATTGACTTATTGGTTCAAAAATTGGTCATTGGCTTAAAAATTGATTATTTTGACCAAATTTAAATTTTTTGTCAAAAGCTGACCCATTGTGTCAAGGGGGTGGTCATTAGGTTAAAAATTGATTATTTTGACCAAAATTGACTTTTTGGTCAAGAGTTTACCTATTTAGTCAATGAGTTGGAAATTGGGTCAAGAATTGACCATTTTGACCGAAGATGACTTTTCAGTCAAAAGTTGATCTATTGTGTCAGTGGGTTGGTCATTGCGTCAAGAGTTGACCATTTTGACCAAACTTGACTTTTTTTGTCAAAAGTTGACCTATTGGGTCAATCGGAGGTCATTAGGTTAAAAATTAAATATTTTGACCAAAATTAACTTTTTGGTCAAAAGTTGATCTATTGAGTCAATGGGTCTGTCATTGGGTCAAGGATTGACCATTTTGACCAAAGATGACTCTTTGGTTAGAGATTGACTTATTGGGTCAATAATTGGTCATTTAGTCAAAAATTGAGTATTTTAACCAAAACAGAATTTTTGGTCAAAATAGTCAATTTTTTGTCAAATGTTAAGCCATTGGGTCAACTGAATGGTCATTGGGTCAGAATTGACTATTTTGACCAAAGTTGACTTTTTGGTCAAAAGTTGACCCATTTAGTCGATGAGTTCGTAATTGGGTCAACAATTGATAATTTTGAACAAATATGACTTTTTTTGGTCAAAAGTTGACCTATTGGGTCAATGGGTTGGTCATTGGGTTAAAAATTGACCATTTTAAGCAAAGTTGACTTTTTGGTCAAAAGTTAACCTATTGGGTCAATGGGTGGTCATTAGGCCAAAAGTTGACTATTTTGACCAAAATTGATGTTTTGGTCAAAAGTTGACCTATTGGGTCAATGGGTTTGTCTTTGGGTCAAGGATTGACCTTTTTAACCAAAGTTGACTTTATGGTCAGAGATTGACTTATTAGGTCAATAATTGGTCATTAATTTAAAAAATGACTATTTTGACCGAAATTGACTTTTTGGCCAAAACTTGACCTATTAGGCAAATGGGTTGGTCATTGGGTCAAGGATTGATCATTTTAACCAAAGTTGACTTTTTGGTCAAAAGTTGGCCTATTGGGTCAATGCGTTGGTCATTAGGTCAAGGATTGACCATTTTGACCAAAGTTTACTTTTTGCTCAAAGATTGGCTTACTGGGTCAATAATTGGTCATTAGGTCAAAAATTTACTATTTTGACCAAAATTGACTTTTTGGTCAAAAGTTGACCTATTGAGTCAATGGGTTGGTCATTGGGTCAAGGATTGACAATTTTGAGCGAAGTTGACTTTTTGGCCAAAAATTGACCTATAGGGTAAATGGATTGGTCATTGGGTCAAGGACTGACCATTTTGACCAATGTTGACTTTTTTGTCAGTGATTGACTTATTGGGTCAATAATTGGTCATTAGGTAAAAAATTAATTATTTTGACAAAAATTATATTTTTGCTCAAAATTTGACCTATTGGATTCAACGGGGTAGTCATTGGGTCAGAAATTGACCATCTTGAACAAAGTTGACTTTTTGGTCAAAAGTTGACCTATTTGTTCAATGAGTTGGTAATTGGGTCAAGAATTGACCATTTTGAACGAAGATGACTTTTTGGTCAAAATTTAAGCTTTTGGGTCAATGGGTTAGTCATTAGGTAAAAAATTGACCATTTTGACCAAAGTTGACATTTTAGTCAAAAGTTGTCTATTGGGTTAATGGGTGGTCATTAGGTCAAAAATTGACTATTTTGACTAAAATTAACTTTTTAGTCAAAAGTTGACTTATTGCGTCAATGGGTTTGCCATTGGGTCAAGGATTAACCATTTTGACCAAAGATGACTTTTTGGTCTGAGATTCACTTATTAACTCAATAATTGGTCATTAGGTCAAAAATTGACTATTTTGACCAAAATTGATTTTTTGGCCAAAAGTTAACTCATTGGTTCAACGAGGAGGTCATTAGGTTAGAAATTGACAATTTTGACCAAAGTTGACATTTTGGTCAAAATTTGACCTATTGGGTTAATGGGTTAGTCATTAAGTCAGAATTGACCATTTTAACCAAACTTGATTTTTTGGTCAAAAGTTGACTTATTGGGTCAATGGGGTGGTCATTAGGTCAAAAATTTACAATTTTGACCAAAATTAACTTTTTGGCCAAAAGTTAACCTATTGGGTCAATGGGTTGGTCATTGGGTCAAAGATTGACCATTTTGACCAAAGTTGACTTTTTGGTCAAAAGTTGACCTAATTGGTCAATGGCTTGGTCATTGTGTAAAAGATTGACAATTTCGACCAAAATTGACTTTTTGGTCAAAAGTTGACCTATTGGATCAATGTGTTGGTCATTGTGTCCAGAATTGACCATTTTTATTAAAGTTGATTTTTTGGTTAGAGATTGACTTACTGGGTCAAAAATTGGTCATTAGGTCAAAAATTGACTATTTTGACCAAAATTAACTTTTTGGTCAAAAGTTGACCTATTTGGGTCAATGGGTTTGTTATTGGGTCAAGAATTGACCATTTTGACCAATGTTGAGTTTTTAGTCAAAGATTTACTTATTGGGTCAATAATTGGTCATTAGGTCAAACATTAACTATTTTGACCAAAATCAAATTCTAGTTAATGATTAACCCATTAGGTGAAACAGAGTGGTCATTGGGTCAGAAATTGAACATTTTGAACAAAGTTGACTTTTTGGTCAAAAGTTGACCCATTTGGTCAATGAGTTGGTAATTGGGTTAAGAATTAGCCATTTTGACCAAAGATGACTTTTTAGTCAAAAGTTGCCCTATTGGGTCAATGAGTTGGTCATTGGGTCAAAAATTGACCATTTTGACCAAAGTTGACTATCTGGTCAAAATTTGACCTACTTGGTCTATTGTTGGCCATTAGGTCGAAATTTGACTATTTTGACCAAAATTGACTTTTTGGTCAAAAGTTGACCTATTGGGTCAATGGGTTGGTTACTGGGTCAAGGTTTGACCATTTTGACAAAAATTAACTTTTTGGACAAAAGTTGACCTGTTAGGTCAAAGGGTTGGTCATTGGGTCAGAAGTTGACCATTTTGACCAAATTTAACTTTTTGGTCAAAAGTTGACTTATTAGTTCAATGGCTTTGTCATTGGGTCAAAAATCAACCATTTTGACCAAAGTTGACTTTTTGGTCAGAGATTGGCATACTGGGTAAATTATTCGTCATTAGGTCAAAAATTAGCTATTTTGACCAAAATTGACTTTTTGGTCAAAAGTTGACCTATTGGGTCAATGGGTTGATCATTAGGTCAAGGATTGACCATTTTGACCAAAGTTGACTTTTTGCTCAAAAGTTGACATATTTGGTCAATGAGTTGGTAATTGGGTCAAGAATTGACCATTTTGACCGAAGATGATTTTTGGGTCAAAAGTTGATCTATTAGGTCAAAAATTGACCATTTGGAATAAAGTTGACTTTTTGGTCAAAAGTTGACCTATTGGGTCAATGGGTGGTCATTAGGTCAAAAATTGACTATTTTGACCAAAATTGACTTTTTGGTCATTGGGTTGGTTGTTGGGTCAAAGATTTACCATTTTGACCAAAGTTGACTTTTCGGTTAGAGTTCGACTTATGTGGTCAATAATTGGTCATTATGTCAAAAATTGACTTTTTTGACCAAAATGGTCAACGCGGCAGTCATAAGGTCACAAATTGACCATTTTTTACCAAAGTTGACTTTTTGGTCAAAAGTTGACCTATTTGGTCAATGAGTTGTTAATTGGGTCAAGAATTGACCATTTTGACCAAAGATGACTTTTTAGTCAAAAGTTGACCTATTGGGTCAATGGATTGGTCATTGGGTAAAAAATTGACTCTTTTGGCCAAAGTTGACTTTTTTGTCAAAAGTTGACCTATTGGGTGTCATTAGGTAAAAGATTGACTATTTGGTCAAAAGTTGACATATTGGGTCAATGGCTTTGTCATTGGGTCAAGGATTGACCATTTTGACTAAAGTTGACTTTTTGGTCAAAAGTTGACCTATTGGGTCAATGTTTTGGTCATTATGTCAAGGATTGACCATTTTGACCAAAGTTTACATTTTGCTCAAAAGTTGACATATTTGGTCAATGAGTTGTCATTGGATCAAGGATTGTCCATGTTGACTGAAGATGACTTTTGGGTCAAAAGTTGATTTATTGGGCAAAAAATTGACCATTTTGACCAAAGTTGACTTTTTGGTCAAAAGTTGACCTATTGGGTCAATGGGTGGTCATTTTGTAAAAAGTTGACTATTTTGACGAAAGTTGACATTTTGGACAAATGTTGACCTATTGTCTCAATGGGTTTGTCATTAAGTGCAGGAGTGACCATTTTGACCAAAGTTGACTTTTCGGTCAGAGTTTGACTTATTGTGTCAATAATTGGTCATTAGGTCAAAAATTAAATATTTTAACCAAAATGGTCAACGGGTCAGAAATTGACCATTTTTATCAAAGTTGATTTTTTGGTTAAAAGTTGATCATTTTGGTCAATGAGTTGGTAATTGGGTCAAGAATTGACCATTTTGAACAAAGATGACTTTTTTGGTCAAAAGTTGACCTATTGGGTCAATGGGTTGGTCATTGGGTCAAAAATTGACCATTTTAACCGAACTTTACTTTTTGGTTAAATGTTGACCTATTGGGTAAATGGGTGGTCATTAGGTAAAAAATTGTCTATTTTGACCAAAATTGATGTTTTGTTCAAAAGTTAATTTATTGGGTTAATGGGTTTGTCATTGGGTCAATGATTGACCATTTTGACCAAAGTTGGCTTTATGTTTAGAGATTGACTTATTGAGTCAATAATTGGTCATTAATTCAAAAATTGACTATTTTGACCTAAATTGACTTTTTGGTCAAAAGTTGACCTATTAGGCTAATGGATTGGTCATTGGGTCAAGGATTAATCATTTTGACCAGAGTTGACTTTTTGGTCAAAGTTGGCCTATTGGGTCAATGGGTTGGTCATTGGGTCAAGGATATACCATTTTGACCAAAGTTGACTTGTTGGTCAAAAGTTGACCTATTGGGTTAATGGGTTGGTCATTGTGTCCGAAATTGAGCATTTTGACCGAAGTTGACTTTTAGGTCAAAAGTTGATTTATTGCTTTAATGAGTTTGTCATTAGGTTAAAGATCAACCATTTTGACCAAAGTTGAATTTTTGGTCAGTGATTGGCTTACTGGGTCAATAATTGGTCATTAGGTCGAAAATTGACTATTTTGAACAAAATTAACTTTTTGGTCAAAGTTGATCTATTGGGTCAATTCGTGGTCATTAGGTAAAGGATTGACCATTTTAACCAAAGTTGATTTTTTGCTCAAAAGTTGACAATTTGGTCAATGAGTTGGTATTATGGTCAAGAATTGACCATTTTGACTGAAGATGACTTTTGGGTCAAAAGTTGATTCATTGAGTCAAAAATTGTCCATTTTGACTAATGTTGACTTTTTGCTCAAAAGTTGACATTTTGGGTAAATGGGTGGTCATTATGTAAAAAGCTGACTAGTTTGACTAAAATTGACTTTTTGGTCAAAAGTTGACCTATTGGTTTGTCATTAGGTCCAGGATTGACCATTTTGACCAAAGTTGACTTTTCGGTCAAATTTTGACTTATTGGGTCAATAAATGGTCATTAGGCCAAAAATTAACTTATTTTGACCAAAATGGTCAATGGGTTGGTCTTTGGGTCAATGATTGATCATTTTGACCAAAGTTAACTTTTTGGTCAAAAGTTAACCTATTGGGTCAATGGGCTGGTCATTGCGTCAAAGATTAACCGTTTTGAACAAAGTTGACTTTTTGGTCAGAGATTGGCTTAATGGATCAATAATTCATCATTAGGTCAAAAGTTGACTATTTTGACAAAAATTGACTTTTTGGTTAAAACTTGACCTATTGGATCAATGGGTTGGTTATTGGGTCAAGGATTTACCATTTTGACCAAAGTTGACTTTTTGGTTAAAAGTTGACCTATTGGGTCAATGGTTGGTCATTGTTTCAAGGATTGACCATTTTGATAAAAATTAAATTTTTTGTCAAAAGTTAACCCATTGGATCAGCAAGTGGAATGATGGGTTAAAAATGGACCATTTTGACCAAAAATTGACTATTTTGACCAAAATTGAATTTTTGCTCAAAAGTTGATCATATCAAGTCGATGAGTTGGTAATTGGGTTAAGGATTGACCATTTTAGTCGAAGATGACTTTTTGGTCGAAAGTTGACATATTGGGTCAATGGGTTGGTCTTTGGGTCAAAAATTAACCATTTTTACAAAAGTTGACTTTTTGCTCAAATGTTGTCCTATTGGGTCAATGGGAGGCCATTAGGTTAAAAATTGACTATTTTGACCAAAATTGAGTTTTTAGTCAAAAGTTGACCAATTGGGTCAATGGGATTGTCATTGGGTTAAGGATTGATCGATTTGACCAAAGTTGACTTTTTGGTCTGAGATTGACTTTTTAGGTCAATAATTAGTTATTAGGTCAAAAATTGACTATTTGGACCAAAATAGAATTTTTGGTTGAAATAGTTAATTTTTTGTCAAAGTTAACCCATTGGGTCAACGGAGTGTTCATTGAGTCAGAAATTGATCATTTTGACCAAAATTGACTTTTTGGTCAAAAGTTGACCTATTTGGTCAATGAGTTGGTAATTGAGTCAAGTATTGACCATTTTGACCAAATATGACTTTTTTTGGTCAAACGTTGACCTATCGGGTCAAAGTGTTGGTCATTTGTTCAAAAATGACCATTTTAACCAAAGTTGACTTTTTGGTCAGTACTTAACTAATTGGGTCAATGGGTGGTCATTTGGTCAAAAATTGACTATTTTGACCCAAATTAACTTTTTAATCAAAAGTTGACCTATTAGGTTATTGGGTCAAAGCATTGACCATTTTGGACTAAAGTTGACTTTTTAATCAGAGATTGACTTATTGGGTCAATAATTGGTCATTAATTAAAAAATTGACTACTTTGACCAATATTGACTTTTTGGTTAAAAGTTGACCTATTAGGCCACTGGGTTGGTCATTGGGTCAAGGATTGATCATTTTTACCAAAGTTGACTTTTTGGTCAAAAGTTGACCTATTGGGTTAATGGGTTGATCATTGGGTCACGGATTGATCATTTTGACCAAAGTTGACTTTTTCGTCAGAGATTGGCTTACTGGGTCAATAATTGGTTATCAAGTCAAAAATTGGCTATTTTGACCAAAATTGACTTTTTGTTCAAAAGTTGACCATTTGGGACAATGGGTTGGCCATTGGGTCAATGATTGAACATTTTGACCGAAATTGACTTTTCGGTCAAAGGTGACCTATTAGGTGAATGGGTTAGTCATTAGGTCAAGGATTGACCATTTCGACCAAAGTTGACTTTTTGGTCAGACATTGACTTACTAGGTCAATAATTCGTCATTAGGTCAAAAATTAATTATTTTGACGAAAATTAAACTTTTGGTCAAAAGATGATCTATTGGGTCAACGTGGGGGTGATTGAGTCAGAAATTGACCATTTTGACAAAAGTTGACTTTTTGTTCAAAAGTTGACCTATTTGATCAATGGGTTGTTAAATGGCTCGAGAATTGACCATTTTAATCGAGATGACATTTTGGTCAAAAGTTGGCCTATTGGGTCAATAGGTTGGTCATTTGGTAGAAATTGACCATTTGACCAAAGTTGACTTTTTGGTCAAAAGTTTGCCTATTGGGTAAATGGGTTTATAATTAGGTCAAAGATTGATCATTTTGACCAACGTAGACTTTTTGGTCAGAGATTAACTTAATGGGCCAATAATTGGTCATTAGGTCAAAAATTGATTATTTTGACCAAAGTTGAATTTTTTATCAAAAGCTAACCCATCTGGTCAACGGGGTGGTCATTGGATTAGAAATTGGCCATTTTGACCTAAGTTGACTTTTTGGACAAAAGTTGACACATTTGGTCAGTGAGTTGGTAATTTGGTCAAGAATTGACCATTTTGACCAAAGATGATTTTGTGGTAAAAAGTTGACCTATTGAGTCAATGGGTTGGTCATTGGGTAAAAATTTGTCCATTTTGACCAAAGTTGACTTTTTGGTCAAAAGCTGAGACATTGGGTGAATGGGTGGTCATTAGGTCAAAATTTGACTATTTTGACGAAAATTGATTTTTTGGTCAAAAGTTGACATATTGGGTCAATGGGTTTGTCATTGGGTCAAGGATTGACCATTTTGACCAAAATTTACTTTTTGGTCAGAGATTGACTTATTGGGTGAATAATTGGCCATTAATTCAAAAATTTACTATTTTGACCAAAATAGACTTTTTGGTCAAAAGTTGACCGATTTGGCCAATGGGTTGTTCATTGGGTCAATGATTGATCATTTTGACCAAAGTTAACTTTTTGGTCAAAAGTTCACCTATTGGGTCAAGGGGTTGGTCATTGGTTCAAGGATTGACCATTTTGACTAAAGTTGACTTTTTGGTCAGAGACTGGCTTTCTGGGTCAATAATTTGTCATTAGGATAAAATTTGACTATTTTGACCAAAATTGACTTTTTGGTCAAAACTTGACCTAATGGGTCAATGGGTTGGTCATTGGGTTAAGGATTGACCATTTTGACCGAAGTTGACCTTTTGGTCAAAAGTTGACAAATTGGGTCAATGGGTTGGTCATTGGGTTAAGGATTGACCATTTTGATAAAAATTAAAGTTTTTGTCAAAAGTTGACCCATTGGGTCAACGAGGTGGCCATTAGGTCAAAAATTGACCATTTTGATCAAAATTGACATTTTGGTCAAAAGTTAACATATTTGGTTAATGAGTTAGTAATTGGTTTAAGGATTGACCATTTTGACCGAATATGACTTTTTTGGTCAAAAGTTGATCTATTTGGTCAATGTGTTGGTCGTTGGGTCAAAAATTGACCATTTTTACAAAAGTTGACTTTTTGGTTAAAAGTTGACCTATTAGGTCAATGGGTGGCCATGAGGTCAAAAAATGACTATTTTGACCAAAATTGAGTTTTTGGTCAAAAGTTCACCTATTGGGTCAATGGGATTGTCATTGGGTCAGGGATTGTCCATTTTGACCAAAGTTGACATATTGGTCAGAGATTGACTTATTAGGTCAATAATTGGTTATTAGGTCAAAAATTGACTATTTGGACCAAAATAGAATTTTTGGTTGAAATAGTGAATTTTTTCTCAAAAGCTAACCCATCTGGTCAACGGGGTGGTCATTAGGTTAGAAATTGACCATTTTGACCAAAGTTGACTTTTTAGTCAAAAGTTGACACATTTGGTCAATGAGTTGGTAATTTGGTCAAGAATTGACCATTTTGACTAAAGATGATTTTGTGGTAAAAAGTTGACCTATTGGGTCAATAGTTTGGTTATTGGGTAAAAAATTATCCATTTTGACCAAAGTTGACTTTTTGGTCAAAAGCTGAGACTTTGGGTGAATGGGTAGTCATTAGGTCAAAATTTGACTATTTTGACGAAAATTGATTTTTTTGTCAAAATTTGACATATTGGGTCAATGGGTTTGTCATTGGGTCAATGATTGACCATTTTGACCAAAATTTACTTTTTGGTCAGAGATTGACTTATTGGGTGAATAATTGGCCATTAATTCAAAAATTTACTATTTTGACCAAAATAGACTTTTTGGTCAAAAGTTGACCGATTAGGCCAATGGGTGGGTCATTGGGTCAAGGATTGACCATTTTGACCAAAGTTAACTTTTTGGTCAATAGTTGACCTATTGGGTCAATGGGTTGGTCATTGGTTCACGGATTGACCATTTTGACCAAAGTTAACTTTTTAGTCAGTGATTGGCTTACTGGGTCAATAATTTGTCATTAGGTTAAAATTTGACTATTTTGACAAAATTTGACTTTTTTGTCAAAACTTAACATATTGGGTCAATGGGTTGGTCATTGGGTTAAGCATTGACCATTTTGATCGATGTTGAATTTTTGGTCAAAAGTTGACAAATTGGGTCAATGGGTTGGTCATTGGGTCAAGGATTGACCATTTTGATAAAAATTAAATTTTTTGTCAAAAGTTGACCCATTGGGTCAACGGGGTGGCCATTGGGTCAAAAATTGACCATTTTGACCAAAATTGACTTTTTGGTCAAAAGTTGACATATTTGGTCATTGCGTTGGTAATTGGTTTAAGGATTGACTATTTTGACCGAAGATGGCTTTTTGGTTAAAAGTTGATCTATTTGGTCAATGGGTTGGTCGTTTGGTAAAAAATTGACCATTTTTATTAAAATTGACTTTTTGGTTAAAAGTTGACCTATTAGGTCAATGGGTGCCCATTAGGTCAAAAATTAACTATTTTGTCCAAAATTGAGTGTTTGGTCAAAAGTTGACCCATTGGGTCAATGGGATTGTCATTGGGTCAAGGATTGACGATTTTGACCAAAGTTGACATTTTGGTCGAAGATAGACTTATTAGGTCAATAATTGGTTATTAGGTCAAAAATTGATTATTTAGACTAAAATAGAATTTTTGGTTTAAATAGTGAATTTTTTGTCAAAAGTTAACCCATCTGGTCAACGGGGTGGTCATTGGGTTTGAAATTGACCATTTTGACCAAAGTTGACTTTTTGGTCTAAAGTTAACACATTTGGTCAATGAGTTGGTAATTTGGTCGAGAATAGACCATTTTGACCAAAGATGATTTTTGTGGTAAAAAATTGACATATTGGGTCAATGGGTTGGTCATTAGGTAAAAAATTGTCCATTTTGACCAAAGTTGACTTTTTGGTTAAAAGCTGAGACATTGGGTGGTCATTAGGTCAAAATTTGACAATTTTGCTGAAAATTGATTTTTTGGTCAAAAATTGACATATTGGGTCAATGGGTTTGTCATTGGGTCAAGGACTGACCATTTTGACCAAAATTTACATTTTGATTATAGATTCACTTATCGGGTGAATAATTGGCCATTAATTCAAAATTTTACTATTTTGACCAAAATAGACTTTTTGGTCAAAAATGACCGATTAGGCCAATGGGTGGGTCATTGGGTCAAGGATTGACCATTTTGACCAAAGTAAACTTATTGGTCAATAGTTGACCTATTGGGTCAATGGGTTGGTCATTGGTTCAAGGATTGACCATTTTGACCAAAGTTATCTTTTTGGTCAGAGATTGGCTTACTGGGTCAATAATACATCATTAGATCAAAATTTGACTATTTCGACCAAAATTAACTTTTTGGTCAAAACTTGACCTATTGGGTCAATGGGTTTGTCATTGGGTCAAGGATTGACCATTTTGACCGATGTTGAATTTTTGGTCAAAAGTTGACCAATTGGGTCAATGGGTTGGTCATTGGGTCAAGGATTGACCATTTTGATAAAAATTAAATTTTTTGTCAAAAGTTGACCCATTGGGTCAACGGGGTGGCCATTATGTCAAAAATTGACCATTTTGACCAAAATTGACTTTTTGGTCAAAAGTTGACATATTTGGTCAATGCGTTGGTAATTGGTTTAAGGATTGACCATTTTGACCGAAGATGACTTTTTGGTGAAAAGTTGATCTATTTGGTCAATGGGTTGGTCGTTGGGTCAAAAATTGACCATTTTTACAAAAGTTGACTTTTTGGTTAAAAGTTGACCTATTAGGTCAATGGGTGGCCATTAGGTCAAAAATTGACTATTTTGACCAAAATTATGTTTTTGGTCAAAAGTTGACCTATTGGGTCAACGAGATTGTCATTGGGTCAAGGATTGACCATTTTGACCAAAGTTGACATTTTGGTCGGAGATAGACTTATTAGGTCAATAATTGGTTATTAGGTCAAAAATTGACTATTTAGACCAAAATAGAATTTTTGGTTGAAATAGTGAATTTTTTGTCAAAAGTTAACCCATCTGGTCAACGGCGTGGTCATTGGGTTAGAAATTGACCATTTTGACTAATGTTGACTTTTTGGTCAATGAGTTGGTAATTTGGTCGAGAATAGACCATTTTGACCAAAGATGATTTTTTGGCAAAAAGTTGACCTATTGGGTCAATGGGTTGGTCATTTGGTAAAAAATTGTCCATTTTAACCAAAGTTCACTTTTTTTGTCAAAACTTGACCTATTGGGTCAATGGGTGGTCATTTGGTCAAAAATTGACTATTTTGACCCAAATTAACTTTTTGGTTAAAAGTTGACCTATTAGGTTAATGGGTTTTTCATTAAGTCAAGGATTGACAATTTTGACCAAAGTTGACTTTTTAATCAGAGATTAACTTATTGGCTTAATAAATGGTTATTATTTCAAAAATTGACTACTTTGACCAAAATTGACTTTTTGGTCAAAAGTTAACCAATTAGGCCACTGGGTTGGTCATTGGGTCAAGGATTGATTATTTTGACCAAAGTTGACTTTTTGGTCAAAAGTTGACCTATTAGATTAATGAGTTGATCATTAGGTCACAGATTGACCATTTTGACCAAAGTTGACTTTTTGGTCAGAGATTGGCTTGCTGGGTCAATAATTGGTCATCAGGTCAAAAATGGACTATTTTGACCAAAGTTGACTTTTTGGTCAAAAATTAACCTATTGGGTCAATGGTTTGGTCATTGGGTCAAGGATTGACCATTTTGTCCAAAGTTGACTTTTCGATCAAAAGTAGACCTATTGGGTCAATTGGTTGGTCATTAGGTCAAGGATTGACCATTTTGACCAAAGTTGACTTTTCGGTCAAAAGTTGACCTATTGGGTCAATGGGTTGGTCACTGGGTCAAGGATTGACCATTTTGACCAAAGTTGACTTTTTGGTCAGAGATTAACTTATTGGGTCAATAATTAGTCATTAGGTCAAAAATTAAGAGATTAACTTATTGGGTCAATAATTGGTCATTTGGTCAAAAATTAATTATTTTGACAAAAATTAAATTTTTGGTCAAAAGTTGACCTATTGGGTCATTGGGGTGATGTTTGGGTCAGAAATTGACCATTTTGACAAAAGTTGACTTTTTTGTCAAAAGTTGACCTATTCGATCAATGAGTTGGTAAATGGGTTAAGAATTTTCCATTTTGATCGAAGATGACTTTTTGGTCTAAAATTGGCCTATTGGGTCATTAGGTTGGTCATTGGGTAAAAAATTGACCAATTTGACCAAAGTTGACTTTTTGGTCAAAAGTTGGCCTATTGGGTTAATGGGTTTATCATTGGGTCAAGGATTGACCATTTTGACCAAAGTTGACTTTTTGGTCAGAGATTAACTTATTGGGTTAATAATTGGTCATTAGGTCAAAAATTGACTATTTTGACCAAAGTTGAATTTTTTGTGAAAAGTTAACCCATCGGGTGAACGGGGTGGTCATTGGGTTAGAAATTAACCATTTTGACGAAAGTTGACTTTTTGGTCAAATGTTGACCCATTTGGTCAATGAGTTGGTAATTTGGTCAAGAATTGACCATTTTGACCAAAGATGATTTTGTGGTAAAAAGTTGACCTATTTGGTCAATGGGTTGGTTATTGGGTCAAAAATTGACCATTTAAGCTAAAGTTGACTTTTTGGTCAATGAGTTGGTCATTAAGTCAAAAATTGATTATTTTGACCAAAATTGACAATTTGGTCAAAAGTTGACCTATTGGGTCAATGGGTGTCTGTCATTGGGTCTAGGATTGACCATTTTGACCAAAGTTGACTTAGTGGTCAGAGATTGACTTATTGGGTCAATAATTGGTCTTTAATTCAAAAATTGGCTATATTAACCAAATTAACTTTTTTGTCAAAAGTTGATCTATTAGGCCAATGGGTTGGTCATTGGGTCAAGGATTGACTACTTTGACCAAAGTTGACTTTTTGGATAGAGATTGACTTATTGGTTTAATAAATAGTCATTAATTAAAAAATTGACCATTTTGACAAAAGTTGACTTTTTTGTCAAAAGTTGACCTATTTGGTCAATGAGTTGGTAATTAGGTCAAGAATTGATCATTTTGACCAAAGATGACTTTTTGGTCAAAAGTTGACCTATTGGGTCAATGGGTTGGTCATTGGGTCAAGGATTGACCATTTTGACCAAAGTTGACTTTTTGGTCAGAGATTGGCTCACTGGGTCAATAATTGGTCATTAGGTCAAAAATTGACTATTTTGGCTAAAATTGACTTTTTGGTCAAAAGTTGACATATTGGGTCAATGGGTGGTCATTAAGTCAAAAATTGACTATTTGACAAAAATTGACTTTTTGGTCAAATGTTAACCTATTGGGTCAATGGGTTTGTCATTGGGTCAAGGATTGACCATTTTGACCAAAGTTGACTTTTTGGTCAGAGATTGACTTATTGGGTCAATAATTGATCATTAGGGCATAAATTATCTATTGTGACCAAAATCGAATTTTTTGTCAAAAGTTAACCCATTAGGTCAACGGGAGGGTCATTGGGTCGGAAATTGACCATTTTGACCAAAGATGACTTTTTGGTCAAAAGTTGACCTATTTTGACCAGAATTGAATTTTTAGTCAAAAGTTAACCCATTGAGTCAATGGGGTAGTCATTGCGTCAGAAATTGTCCATTTTGACTAAAGTTAACTTTTTGGTCAAAAGTTGACCTATTTGGTCAATGAGTTCGTAATTGGGTAAAGAATTAACCATTTTGACCAAATATGACTTTTGGTCAAACGTTGACCTAATGAGTCAATGGGTTGGTCATTGGGTCAAAAATTGACCATTTTAACCAATGTTGACTTTTTGGTCAAAACTTGACCTATTGAGTCAATGGGTGGTCATTTGGTCAAAAATTGACTATTTTGACACAGATTAACTTTTTGGTCAAAAGTTGCCCTATTAGGTCAATGGGTTTGTCATTGGGTCAAGGATTGACCATTTTGACCAAAGTTGATTTTTTAATCAGAGATCGACTTATTGGGTTAATAATTGGTTATTAATTCAAAAATTTACTACTTTTACCAAAATTGTCTTTTTGGTCAAAAGTTGGCCTAGCCACCGGGTTGGTCGTTGGGTCAAGGATTGATCATTTTGATCAAAGTTGATTTTTGGTCAAAAGTTGACCTATTGGGTTAGTGGGTTGGTCATTGGGTCACGGATAGACCATTTTGACCAAAGTTGACTTTTTGGTGAGAGATTGACTTACTGGGTCAATAATTGGTCTTCAGGTCAAAAATTGATTATTTTGACCAAAATTAACTTTTTGGTCAGAAGTTGACATTTTCCGTCAATGGGTTGGTCATTGTGTCAAGGATTGACCATGTTGACTGAATTTGACTTTTTGGCCAAAAGTTAACCAATTGGGTCAATGGAATGGTTCATTGGTCAAGGATTGACCATTTTGACCAAAGTTGACTTTTTGGTCAGAGATTGACTTATTGGATCAATAATTGCTCATTAGATCAAAAATTAATTATTTTAACAAAAATTAAATTTTTGGTCAAAAGTTGACCTGTTAGGTCAACTGGGGGTGATTGGATCAGAAATTGACCATTTTGATAAAAGTTGACTTTTTGGTCAAAAGTTAACCTGTTTGGTCAATGAATTGTTAATTGGGTCAAGTATTAACCATTTTAACCGAAGTTGACTTTTTGGTTAAAAGTTGATCATTGGGTCAATGGGTTGGTTTTTGGGTGAAAAATTGATCATTTTGACCAAAGTTGACTTTTTGGTCAGAGATTAACATTGGGTAAATAATTGGTCATTAGGTAAAAAATTAACTATTTTGGCCAAAGTTGAATTTTTGATCAAAAATTAACCCATATGGTGAACGGGGTGGTCATTGGGTTAGAAATTGACAATTTTGACCAAAGTTGACTTTTTGGTCAAAAGTTGACCCATTTCGTCAATGAGTTGGTAATTTGGTTAAGAATTGACCATTTTGACCAAAGATGACTTTTTGGTCAAAAGTTGACCTATTGGGTCAATGGGTTGGTCATTGAGTAAAAAATTGACCATTTTGACCAAAGTTGACTTTTTAGTCAAAGGTTAACAAATTGGCTCAATGGGTGGTCATTAAGTCAGCAATTGATTATTTTTATCAAAATTGACTATTTGGTCAAAAGTTGACTGATTGTGCCAATGGTTTTCTCTTTGGGTTTAGGATTGACCATTTTGACCAAAGTTAACTTTGTGGTCAGTGATTGACTTAATGGGTCAATAATTGGTCATTAATTCAAAAATTGACTATTTGGACCAAAATTGACTTTTTTGTCAAAAGTTAACCTATTAGGCCAATGGGTTGGTCATTGGGTTAAGGATTGACCATTTTGACCAAAGTAGTCTTTTTAGATAGAGATTTACTTATTGGGTTAATAATTGGTCATTAATTCAAAAATTGTCCATTTTGACCAAAGTTGACTTTTTGGTCAAAAGTTGACCTATTTGGTCAATGGATTTGTCATTGGGTCAAGGACTGACTATTTTGACCAAAGTTGACTTTTTGGTCAGAGATTGACTTATTAGGTCAATAATTGGTCATTAGGTCAAAAATTGACTATTTGGACAAAAATAGAATTTTTGGTTGAAATAGTCAATTTTTGGTCAAAAGTTAAAACATTGGGTGAACGGAGTGGTCATTGGGTCAGAAATTGACCATTTTGACCAAAATTGACTTTTTGGTCAAAAGTTGACCTATTTGGTCAATGATTTGGTAATTGGTCAAGAATTGAACATTTTGACCAAATATGACTTTTTAGGTCAAACGTTGACCAATTGGGTTAATGGGTTGGTCATTGATTCAAAAATTGAACATTTTAACCAAAGTTGACTTTTTGCTAAAACTTGACTATCGGGTCAATGGGTGGTCATTTAGTCAAAAATTGACTATTTTGACCCAAATTAACTTTTTGGTCAAAAGTTGACCTATTATGTCAATGGGTTTGTCATTGGGTCAAGGATTGACCATTTTGACCAAAGTTGACTTTTTAATTAGAGATTGACTTATTGGGTCAATAATTGGTCATTAATTCAAAAATTGACTTTTTGGTCAAAAGTTGACCTATTATGCCACTGGGTTGGTCATTGGGTCAAGGATTGATCATTTTGACCAAAGTTGACTTTTTGGTCAAAAGATGACCTATTGGGTTAATGGGTTGGTCATTGGGTCACAGATTGGCCACTTTGACTAAAGTTGACTTTTTGGTCCGAGATTGGCTTACTAGGTCAATAATTGGTTATCAGGTCAACAATTGACTATTTTGACCAAAAATGACTTTTTGGTCAATAGTTGACCTTTTGGGTCAATGGGTTAGTCTTTGGGTCAAGGATTGACCATTTTGACCGAAGTTGACTTTTTAGTGAAAAGTTGACCTATTGGGTCAATAGGTTAATCATTGGGTCAAGGATTGACCATTTTGACCAAAGTTGAAATTTTAGTCATAGATTGACTTATTGGGTCAATAATTGGTCATTAGGTCAAAAATTAATTATTTTGACAAAAATTAAATTTTTGGTAAAAAATTGACATATTGGGTCAACGGGGTGGTGATTGGGTCAGAAATTGGCTTTTTGACAAAAGTTGACTTTTTGGTCAAAAGTTGACCTATTTGGTCAATGAGTTGGTAATTGGGTCATGAATTGACCATTTTGATCGAAGATGACTTTTTGGTTAAAAGTTGATCTATTAGGTCAATGGGTTGGTCATTGGGTTAAAAATTGACATTTTGACCAAAGTTGACTTTTTGGTCAAAAGTTGGCCTATTGGATCAAGGGGTGGTCATTAGGTAAAAAATTGACAATTTTGATCAAAATTGACTTTTTGGTTAAAAGTTGACATATTGGGTTAATGAGTTTGTCATTGGGTCAAGGTTTGACCTTTGTGACCAAAGTTGACTTTTTGGTCAGAGATTAACATTGGGTCAATAATTGGTCATTAGGTAAAAAATTGACTATTTTGGCCAAAGTTGAATTTTTTATCAAAAGTTAACCCATTGGGTGAACGGGGGGTCATTGAGTCAGAAATTGACCATTTTGATCAAAGTTGACTTTTTTGTCAAAAGTTGACCCATTTGGTCAATGAGTTGGTAATTTGGTGAAGAATTGACCATTTTGACCAAAGATGAGTTTTTGGTAAAAAGTTGACCTATTGGGTCAAAAATTGACCATTTTGGCCAATATTGACTTTTTTGTCAAAAGTTGACATATAGGGTCAATGGGTGGTCATTAAGTCAAAAATTGATTATTTTGACCAAAATTTACTATTTGGTCAAAAGTTGACCTATTGGGTCAATGGGTTTGTTATTGGGTTTAGGATTGACCATTTTGACCAAAGTTGACTTTGTGAGTCAGAGATTGACTTATTGGGTCAATAATTGGTCATTAATTCAAGAATTGACCATTTTGACCAAAGATGACTTTTTTGGTCAAAAGTTGACCTATTGGGTCAATGGGTTGGTCATTGGGTCAAGGACTAACCATTTAGAACAAAGTTGACTTTTTGGTTAGGGATTGACTTATTGGGTTTATAATTGGTCATTAATTCAAAAATTGACCATTTTGACAAATGTCGACTTTTTGGTCAAAAGTTGACCTATTTGGTCAATGAGTTGGTAATTGGGTCAAGAATTGACCATGTTGACCAAAGATGACTTTTTTGGTTAAAAATTGACCTATTGGGTCAATGGGTTGGTCATTTGGTCAATGATTGACCATTTTGACTAAAGTTAACTTTTTGGTCAGAGATTGGGTTACTGGGTCAATAATTGGTCATTAGGTCAAAAATTGACTATTTTGGCTAAAATTAACTTTTTTGTCAAAGGTTGACCTATGAGGTCAATGGGTGGTGATTAAGTCAAAAATTGACTTTTTGGTCAAAAGTTAACCTGTTGGGTCAATGGGTTTGTCATTGGGCCAAGGATTGACCATTTTGACCAAAGTTAACTTTTTGGTCAGAGATTGACTTATTGGGTCAGCAATTGATCATTAGGGCAAAAATTGTCTATTTTCACCAAAATCGAATTTTTTGTCAAAAGTTAACCCATTGGGTCAACGGGAGGGTCATTGGGTCAGAAATTGACCATTTTGACCAAAGATGACTTTTTGGTCAAAAGTTGACCTATTTTTACCAGAATTGAATTTTTGGTCAAAAGTTAACCCATTGGGTCAATGGGGTGGTCATTGGGTCAGAAATTGACCATTTTGACCAAAGTTAAATTTTTGGTCAAAAGTTGACCAATTTGGTCAATGAGTTGGTAATTGGGTAAAGAATTAACCATTTTGAGCAAATATATATTTTTGCTCAAACGTTGACCTAATGGGTCAATGGGTTAGTCGTTGGGTCAAAAATTAACCATTTTAACCAAACATGACTTTTGGTCAAAACTTGACCTATTGGGTCAATGGGTGGTCATTTGGTAAAAAATTGACTATTTTGACCCAAATTAATTTTTTGGTCAAATGATGACCTCTTAGGTCAATGGGTTTGTCATTGGGTCGAGGATTGACCATTTTGACCAAAGTTGAATTTTTAATCAAAGATTGTCTTATCGGGTTAATAATTGGTTATTAATTAAAAAATTTACTAGTTTGACAAAAATTGACTTTTTGGTCAAAAGTTGACCTATTAGGCCACTGGGTTGGTCATTTGGTCAAGGATTGATCATTTTAACCAAAGTAGACCTATTGGGTTAATGAGTTGGTCATTGGGTCACAGATTGACCATTTTGACCAAAGTTGAGTTTTTGGTTAGAGATTGGCTTACTTGGTCAATAATTGGTCATCAGGTCAAAAATTGACTATTTTGACCAAAATTGACTTTTTGGTCAAAAGTTGACCTTTTGGGTCATTAGGTCAAGGATTTACCATTTTGATCGAAGTTGACTTCTTGGTCAAAAGTTGACTTATTGGGTCAATGGATTGGTCATTGGGTCAAGGATTGACCATTTTGGCGAAAGTTGACTTTTTGGTCAGAAAATGACTTATTGGGTCAACAATTGGTCATTAGGTCAAAAATTAATTATTTTAACAAAAATTATATTTTTGGTTAAAAGTTGACCTATTAGGTCAACGGGGTGGTGATTGGGTCAGAAATTGACTATTTTGACAAAAGTTGACTTTTTGGTCAAAATTTAACCTATTTGAGTCGATGAGTTGGTAATTGAGTCAAGTATTAACCATTTTGACCGAAGATGACTTTTTGGTTAAAAGTTGATCTATTGGGTCGATGGGTTAGTCATTGGGTCGAAAATTGACCATTTTGTCGAAGTTGACTTTTTGGTCAAAAGTTGGCCTATTGGATCAATGGGTGGTCATTAGGTAAAATCGACTATTTTGATCAAAATTGACTTTTTGGTCAAACGTTGACCTATTGGGTCAATTGGTTTGTCATTAGGTCTAGGATTGACCATTTTGACCAAAGTTGACTTTGTGGTCAGTGATTGACTTATTGGGTCAATAATTGGTCACTAAATCAAAAATTGGCTATTTTGACCAAAATTCACTTTTTTGTCAAAAGTTGACCTACTAGGCCAATGTGTTGGTCATTGGGTCAAGGATTGACCATTTTGACCAAAGTTGACATTTTGGTTAGAAATTGACTTATTGGGTTAATAATTGGTCATTAATTTAAAATTGAGCATTTTGACCAAAGTTGACTTTTTGGTCAAAAGTTGACCTATTTGGTCAATGAGTTGGTAATTGGGTCAAGAATTGACCATTTTGACTAAAGATGACTTTTTTGTTCAAAAGTTGACCTATTGGGTCAATGTGTTGGTCATTGGGTCAAGGATTGACCATTTTGACTAAAGTTGACTTTTGCTCAGAGATTGGCTTTCTGGGTCAGTTGGTCATTAGGTCAAAAATTAACTATTTTGGCTAAAATTGACTTTTTGGTCAAAAGTTGACATATTGGGTCAATGGGTGGTCATTAAGTCAAAAAATTGATTATTTGACAAAAAATGACTTTTTGGTCAAAAGTTAACCTATTGGGTCAATGGGTTTGTCATTGGGTCAGGGATTGACCTTTTTGACCAAAGTTGAATTTTTGGTCAGAGATTGACTTATTGGGTCAAGAATTGGTCATTAGGCAAAAATTAACTATTTTGACCAAAATCGAATTTTTTGTGAAAAGTTAACACATTGGGTCAACGGGAGGGTCATTGGGTCAGAAAATGACCATTTTGACCAAAGATAACTTTTTGGTCAACAGTTGACCTATTTTGACCAAAATTAACATTTTGGTCAAAAGTTGACCTATTTAGTCAATGGGTTTGTCATTGGGTCAAGGATTGACCATTTTGACCAAAGTTGATTTTTTGGTCAGAGATTGACTTATTGCGTTACTAATTAGTCATTAGGTAAAAAATTAACTATTTCACCAAAATCGAATTTTTGGTCAAAAGTTAACCCATTGGTCAACGGGGTGGTCATTGGGTCTTAAATTAACCATTTTGACCAAAGATGACTTTTTGATCAAAAGTTGACCTATCGGGTTAATGAGTTGGTCTTTGGGTCAAACCATTTTGACCAATGTTGACTTTTTGGTCAAAAGTTGACTAATTAGGCCAATAGGTGGTCATTAAGTCAAAAGATTGACTATTTTGAGCAAAATTAACTATTTGGTCAAAAGTTGACCTATCGAGTGAATGGGTTTAGTCGATGGGTAAAGGATTGATCATTTTGACTTAAGTTGAGTTTTTGGTCGAAGATTGGCTTTATCGGGTCAATAATTGGTCATTAGGTAAAAATTGACTATTTTGACCAAAATTGACTTTTTGGTCAAAAGTTGACCTATTGGGTCAATGGGTTGGTCATTGGGTCAAGGATTGGCCATTTTGACCAAAGTTGAATTTTTGGTCAAAAGTTGACCTATTTAAGTCAATGTGGAGGTCATTAGGTCAAAAATTGACAATTTTGAGCAAAAATGTCATTTTGGTCAAAAGTTGACCTTTTGGGTCAATGTGTTGGTCATTGGGTCAATGATGACTATTTTGACCAAATATGACCTTTTGGTCAAAAGTTGACCTATAGGGTCAATGAGTTTGTCATTAGGTCAAGGATTGACCATTTTGACCAAAGTGGACTTTTCGGTCAGAGTTTGACTTATTGGGTCAATAATTGGTCATTAGGTCAAAAATAAACTATTTTGACCCAGATGGTCGACAGGATGGTTATCGAGTTAGAAATTTACCATTTTTACCAAGTTGATTTTTTGGTCAAAAGTTGACCTAATTGGTCAATGAGTTGGTAATTGGGTCAAAAATTGACCATTTTGAACAAAGATGATTTTTTAGTCAAAAGTTTACATATTTGGTCAATGCGTTGGTCATTGTGTTAAAAGTTGACCCTTTTGACCAAAGTTGACTCTATCGTCAAAAGTTGACCTATTGGGTCAACAGGTGGTCATTAGGTCAAAAATTGATTATTTTATCCAAAATTAACTTTTTGGTCAAAAGTTAACCTATTGGGTCAATGGCTTTGTCATTTGGTCAAGGATTGACCATTTTGACAAAAGTTGACTTTTTGGGCAATTGACTTATTGGGTCAATAATTGGTCAATAATTCAAAATTTTACTACTTTGACCAAATTGACTTTTTGGTTAAAAGTTGACCTATTAGGCCAATGGGTTGGTCATTGGGTCAAGGATTGATCATTTTGACCAAAGTTGCCTTTTTGGTCAAAAGTTGACCTATTGGGTCAATGAGTTAATCATTGGGTCAAGGATTGACCATTTTGACCAAAGTTGACTTTTTAGTCAGAGATTAGCTTACTGGGTCAATAATTGGTCGTTAGGTCAAAAATTGACAATTTTGACCCAAATTGACTTTTTGGTCAAAAGTTGACCTATTGGGACAACGGGTTAGTCATTGAGCCAAGGATTGACCATTATGACCCAAGCTGACTTTTTTGTCAGAGATTGACTTATTGGGTCAAAAATTGGTCATTGGGTTAAAAATTGATTATTTATACCAAATTTAAATTTTTGTCAAAAGTTGACCCATTGTGTCAAGGGGATGGTCATTAGGTCAAAAATTGATCATTTTGACCAAAATTGACTTTTTGGTCAAGAGTTGACCTATTTAGTCAATGAGTTGGTAATTGGGTCAAGAATTGACCATTTTGACTTAAGATGACTTTTCAGTCAAAAGTTGATCTATTGTGTTAGTGGGTTAGTCATTGCGTCAAGAGTTGACCATTTTGACCAAACTTGACTTTTTTGTCAAAAGTTGACCTATTGGGTCAATGGGAGGTCATTAGGTTAAAAATTAAATATTTTGACTAAAATTGACTTTTTGGTCAAAAGTTGATCTATTGAGTCAAGGGGTCTGTCATTGGGTCAAAGATTGACCATTTTGACCAAAGTTGACTCTTTGGTTAGAGATTGACTTATTGGGTCAATAATTGGTCATTTAGTCAAATATTGAGTATTTTAACCAAAATAGAATTTTTGGTCAAAATAGTCAATTTTTGGTCAAAAGTTAAGTCATTGGGTCAACTGAATGGTCATTGGGTCAGAATTGACCATTTTGACCAAAGTTGACTTTTTGGTCAAAAGTTGACCTATTTAGTCAATGAGTTGGTAATAAGGTCAACAATTGATAATTTTGAACAAATATGACTTTTTTGGTCAAAAGTTGACTTATTAGGTCAATGGGTTAGTCATTAGGTTAAAAATTGACCATTTTAAGCAAAGTTGACTTTTTGGTCAAAAGTTAACCTATTGGGTCAATGGGTGGTCATTAGGCTAAAAGTTGACTATGTCGACCAAAATTGATTTTTTCGTCAAACGTTGACCTATTGGGTCAATGAGTTTGTCATTGGGTCAAGGATTGACCTTTTTAACCAAAGTTGACTTTATGGTCAGAGATTGACTTATTGAATTAATAATTGGTCATTAATTTGAAAATTGACTATTCTGACCGAAATTGACTTTTTGGTCAAAACTTGACCTATTAGGCAAATGAGTTGGTCATTGGGTCAAGGATTAATCATTTTGACGAAAGTTGACTTTTTGGTCAAAAGTTGGCCTGTTGGGTCAATGCGTTGGTCATTAGGTCAAGGATTGACCATTTTGACCAAAGTTTACTTTTTGCTCAAAGATTGGCTTCTTAGAGTCGATAATTGGTCATAGGTCAAAATTTACTATTTTGACCAAAATTGACTTTTTGGTCAAAAGTTGACCTATTGAGTCAATGGGTTGGTCATTGGGTCAAGGATTGACCATTTTGAGCGAAGTTGACTTTTTGGTCCAAAATTGACCTATAGGGTAAATGGGTTAATCATTGGCTCAAGAACTGACCATTTTAACCAATGTTGACTTTTTGGTCAGTGATTGACTTATTGGGTCAATAATTGGTCATTAGGTCAAAAACTAATTATTTTGACAAAAATTATATTTTTGCTCAAAATTTGACCCATTGGGTCAACGGGGTAGTCATTGGGTCAAAAATTGACCATCTTGAACAAAGTTGACTTTTTGGTCAAAAGTTGACCTATTTGTTCAATAAGTTGTTAATTGGGTCAAGAATTGACAATTTTGAACGAAGATGACTTTTTGGTCAAAATTTAAGCTTTTGGGTCAATGGGTTGGTCATTAGGTAAAAAATTGACCATTTTGACCAAAGTTGACTTTGTAGTCAAAAGTTGTCTATTGGGTTAATGGGTGGTCATTAGGTCAAAAATTGACTATTTTGACTAAAATTAACTTTTTAGTCAAAAGTTGACCTATTGCGTCAATGGGTTTGCCATTGGGTCAAGGATTGACCATTTTGACCAAAGATGACTTTTTTTGGTCAGAGATTCACTTATTAGCTCAATAATTGGTCATTAGGTCAAAAATTGATTATTTTGACCAAAATTGATTTTTTGGTCAAAAGTTAACTCATTGGTTCAACGAGGAAGTCATTGGGTTAGAAATTGACAATTTTGACCAAAGTTGATATTTTGGTCAAAATTTGACCTATTGGATTAATGGGTTAGTCATTAAGTCAGAATTGACCATTTTAACCAAACTTGATTTTTTGGTCAAAAGTTGACTTATTGGGTTAATGGGATGGTCATTAGGTCAAAAATTGACAATTTTGACCAAAATTAACTTTTTGGCCAAAAGTTGACCTATTGGTTCAATGGGTTGGTCATTGGGTCGAAGATTGACCATTTTGACCAAAGTTGAATTTTTGGTCAAAAGTTGACCTATTGGGTCAATGGGTTGGTCATTGCGTAAAAGATTTACAATTTTGATAAAAATTGACTTTTTGGTCAAAAGTTGACCTATTGGATCAATGTGTTCGTCATTGGGTCAAGTATTGACCATTTTTATTAAAGTTGATTTTTTGGTTAGAGATTGGCTTACTGGGTCAAAAATTGGTCATTAGGTCAAAAATTGAATATTTTGACCAAAATTGACTTTTTGGTCAAAAGTTGACCTATTGGGTCAGTGGGTTTGTCATTGGGTCAAGAATTGACCATTTTGACCAAACTTGAGTTTTTAGTCAGAGATTTACTTATTGGGTCAATAATTGGTCATTAGGTCAAACATTGACTATTTTGACCAAAATCAATTTTCTGGTTAACAGTTAACCCATTGGGTGAACAGGGTGATCATTGGGTCAGAAATTGACCATTTTGAACAAAGTTGACTTTTTGGTCAAAAGTTGACCCATTTGGTCAATGAGTTGGTAATTGGGTTAAGAAGTAGCCATTTTGACCAAGATGACTTTTTAGTCAAAAGTTGCCCTATTGGGTCAATGAGTTGGTCATTTGGTCAAAAATTGACCATTTTGACCAAAGTTGACTATCTGGTCAAAAGTTGATATACTTGGTCAATTGTTGGTCATTAGGTCAAAATTTGACTATTTTGACCAAAATTGACTTTTTGGTCAAAAGTTGACCTATTGGGTCAATGAGTTGGTTATTGGGTCAAGGATTGACCATTTTGAAAAAAATTAACTTTTTGGACAAAAGTTCACCTATTGGGTCAAAGGGTTGGTCATTGGGTTGGAAGTTGACCATTTTGACTAAAGTTAACTTTTTGGTCAAAAGTTGACTTATTGGTTCAATGGCTTTGTCATTGGGTCAAAATTCAACCATTTTGACCAAAGTTGACTTTTTGGTCAGAGATTAGCATACTAGGTAATTTATTCGTCATTAGGTCAAAAATTAGCTATTTTGACTAAAATTGACTTTTAGGTCAAAAGTTGACCTATTGGGTCAATGGGTTGATCATTAGGTCAAGGATTGACCATTTTGACCAAAGTTGACTTTTATCTCAAAAGTTGACATATTTGGTCGATGAGTTGGTAATTGGGTCGATAATTGACCATTTTGACCGAAGATGATTTTTGGGTCGAAAGTTGATCTATTAGATTGAAAATTGACCATTTGGACAAAGTTGACTTTTTGGTCGAAAAGTTGACCTATTGGGTCAATGGGTGGTCATTAGGTAAAAAATTGACTATTTTGACCAAAATTAACTTTTTCGTCAAAAGTTGACTTATTCGGTTGATGGGTTGGTCGTTGGGTCAAGGATTGACCATTTTGACCATAGTTGACTTTTCGGTTAGAGTTTGACTTATTTGGTCAATAATTGGTCATTAGGTCAAAAATTGACTTTTTTGACCAAAATGGTCAACGCGGCGGTCATAAGGTCAGAAATTGACTATTTTTTACTAAAGTTGACTTTTTGGTCAAAAGTTGACTTTGGTCAATGAGTTGGTAATTGGGTCAAGAATTGACCATTTTGACCAAAGATGACTTTTTAGTCAAAAGTTGACCTATTGGGTCAATGGGTTGGTCATTGGGTCAAAAATTATCTCTTTTGACCAAAGTTTACTTTTTGTCAAAAGTTCACTTATTGGGTGTCATTAGGTAAAAGATTGACTATTTGGTCAAAAGTTGACATATTGGGTCAATGGCTTTGTCATTGGGTCAAGGATTGACCATTTTGACTAAAGTTTACTTTTTGGTTAAAAGTTGACCTATTGGGTAAATGTTTTGGTCATTATGTCAAAAATTGACCATTTTGACCAAAGTTTACTTTTTGCTAAAAAGTTGACATATTTGGTCAATGAGTTGTCATTGGATCAAGGATTGTCCATGTTGACCGAAGATGACTTTTGGGTCAAAAGTTGATTTATTGGGTCAAAAATTAACCATTTTGACCAAAGTTGACTTTTTGTTCAAAAGTTGACCTATTGGGTCATTGGGTGGTAATTATGTAAAAAGTTGACTATTTTGACCAAAATTGACTTTTTGGACAAATGTTGACCTATTGTCTCAATGGGTTTGTCATTAAGTCCAGGACTGACCATTTTGACCAAAGTTGACTTTTCGGTCAGAGTTTGACTTATTGTGTCAATAATTGGTCATTAGGTCAAAAATTAAATATTTTGACCAAAATGGTCAACGGGTCAGAAATTGACCATTTTTATAAAAGTTGATTTTTTGGTTAAAAGTTGATCATTTTGGTCAATGAGTTGGTAATTGGGTCAAGAATTGACCATTTTGAACAAAGATGAATTTTTTGGTCAAAAGTTGACCTATTGGGTCAATGGGTTAGTCATTGGGTCAAAAATTGACAATTTTAACCCAACTTTACTTTTTGGTTAAATGTTGACCTATTGGGTCAATGGGTGGTCTTTAGGTCAAAAATTGTATATTTTGACTAAAATTGATGTTTTGTTCAAAAGTTAACTTATTGGGTCAATGGCTTTTTGTTCAGAGATTGACTTATTGGGTCAATAATTGGGCATTAATTCAAAAATTGACTATTTTGACCTAAATTGACTTTTTGGTCAAAAGTTGACCTATTAGGCTAATGGATTGGTCATTGGGTCAAGGATTAATCATTTTGACCAGAGTTGACTTTTTGATCAAAAGTTGACCTATTGGGTCAATGGGTTGGTCATTGGGTCAAGGATAGACCATTTTGACCAAAGTTGACTTGTTGGTCAAAAGTTGACCTATTGGGTTAATGGGTTGGTCATTATGTCAGAGATTGAGCATTTTGACCAAAGTTGACTTTTAGGTCAAAAGTTGATTTATTGGTTTAATGGGTTTGTCATTAGGTTAAAGATCAACCATTTTGAACAAAGTTGAATTTTTGGTCAGAGATTAGCTTACTGGGTAAATAATTGGTCATTAGGTCGAAAATTGACTATTTTGAACAAAATTAACTTTTTGGCCAAAAGTTGATCTATTGGGTCAATTGGTTAGTCATTAGGTAAAGGATTGACCATTTTAACCAAAGTTGATTTTTTGCTCAAAAGTTGACATATTTGGTCAATGAGTTGGTAATATGGTCAAGAATTGACCATTTTGACTGAAGTTGACTTTTGGGTCAAAAGTTGATTTATTGAGTAAAAAATTGACCATTTGACCAAAGTTGACTTTTTGGTCAAAAGTTGACATATTGGGTCAATGGGTGGTCATTATGTAAAAAGCTGACTAGTTTGACTAAAATTGACTTTTTGGTCAAAAGTTGACCTATTGGTTTGTCATTAGGTCCAGGATTGACCATTTTGACCAAAGTTGACTTTTCAGTCAAAGTTTGACTTATTGGGTCAATAATTGGTCATAAGGCCAAAAATTAACTATTTTGACCAAAATGGTCAATGGGTTGGTCATTGGGTCAAGGATTGATCATTTTGACCAAAGTTAACTTTTTGGTCAAAAGTTGACCTATTGGGTCAATGGGCTGCTCGTTGAGTCAAGGATTAACCGTTTTGACCAAAGTTGACTTTTTGGTAAGAGATTGGCTTACTGGGTCAACAATTCATCATTAGGTCAAAACTTGACTATTTTGACCAAAATTGACTTTTTGGTTAAAACTTGACCTATTGGATCAATGGGTTGCTCATTGGGTCAAGGATTTACCATTTTGACCAAAGTTGACTTTTTGGTTAAAAGTTGACCTATTGGGTCAATGGATTGGTCATTGTGTCAAGGATTGACCATTTTGATAAAAATTAAATTTTTTTTCAAAAGTCGACCCATTGGTTCAACGGGGTGGACAGTGGGTCAAAAATGGACCATTTTGACCAAAAATTGACCATTTTGACCAAAATTGACTTTTTGCTCAAAAGTTGACATATCTGGTCAATGAGTTGGTAATTGGGTTAAGGATTGACCATTTTGACTGAAGATGACTTTTTGGTCAAAAGTTGACATATTGGGTCAATGGGTTGGTCTTTGGGTCAAAAGTTAACCATTTTTACAAAAGTTGACTTTTTGCTCAAATGTTGTCCTATTGAGTCAATGGGCGGCCATTAGGTCAAAAATTGATTTTTTTGACCAAAATTGAGTTTGTAGTCAAAAGTTGACCAATTGGGTCAATGGGATTGTCATTGGGTTAAGGATTGATCGATTTGACCAAAGTTGACTTTTTGGTCTGAGATTGACTTTTTAGGTCAATAATTAGTTATTAGGTCAAAAATTGACTATTTGGACCAAAATAGAATTTTTGGTTGAAATAGTCAATTTTTGGTCAAGATTAGCCGATTAGATTGACGGAGTGGTCATTAGATTCGAGAAATTGATCATTTTGACCAAAATTGGCTTTTTGGTCAAAAGTTGACCTATTTGGTCAATGAGTTGACAATGGGCCAAGTATTGACCATTTTGACCAAATATGACTTTTTTTTGTCAAACGTTGACCTATCGGGTCAAAGTGTTGGTCATTTGTTCAAAAATGACCATTTTAACCAAAGTTGACTTTTTGGTCAATACTTAACTAATTGGGTCTATGGGTGGTCATTTGGTCAAAAATTGACTATTTTGACCCAAATTAACTTTTTAGTCAAAAGTTGACCTATTAGGTTATTAGATTGAGCGTTGATCATTTTGGTAAAGTTGACTTTTTAATCGAGATTGACTTATTGGATCAATAATTGGTCATTAATTCAAAAATTGACTACTTTGACCAAAATTGACTTTTTGGTCAAAAGTTGATCTATTACGCCAATGGGTTGGTCATTGGGTCAAGGATTGATCATTTTTACCAAAGTAGACTTTTTAGTTAGAGATTTACTTATTGGGTTAGTAATTGGTCATTAATTCAAAAATTGTCCATTTTGACCAAAGTTGACTTTTTAGTCAAAAGTTGACCTATTTGGTCAACGGATTTGTCATTGGGTCAAGGACTGACTATTTTGACCAAAGTTGACTTTTTGGTCAGAGATTGACTTATTAGGTCAATAATTGGTCAATAGGTCAAAAATTGACTACTTGGACCAAAATAGAATTTTTGGTTGAAATTGTCAATTTTTGATCAAAAGTTAAACCATTGGGTGAACGGAGTGGTCATTGGGTCAGAAATTGACCATTTTGACCAAAATTGACTTTTTGGTCAAAAGTTGACCTTTTTGGTCAATGATTTGGTAATTGGAATTGAACATTTTGACCAAATATGACTTTTTGGGTCAAACGTTGACCTATTGGGTCAATGGGTTGGTCATTGGTTCAAAAATTGAACATTTTAACCAAAGTTGACTTTTTGCTAAAACTTGACTATCGGGTCAATGGGTGGTCATTTAGTTAAAAATTGACTATTTTGACCCAAATTAACTTTTTGGTCAAAAGTTGACCTATTATGTGAATGGGTTTATCATTGGTTTAAGGATTGACCATTTTGACCAAAGTTGACTTTTTAATCAGAGATTGACTTATTGGGTCAATAATTAGTCATTAATTCAAAAATTAACTACTTTGATAAAAATTGACTTTTTGGTCAAAAGTTGACCTATTATGCCACTGAGTTGGTCATTTGGTCAAGGATTGATCATTTTGACCAAAGTTGACTTTTTGGTCAAAAGATGACCTATTGGGTTAATGGGTTGGTCATTGGGTCACAGATTGGCCACTTTGACCAAACTTGAGTTTTTGGTCAGAGATTGGCTTACTAGGTCAATAATTGGTTATCAGGTCAAAAATTGACTTTTTTGACCAAAAATGACTTTTTGGTCGATAGTTGACCTTTGGATCGATGGGTTAGTCTTTGGGTCGAGGATTGACCATTTTGACCGAAGTTGACTTTTAGTCGAAAGTTGACCTATTGGGTCAATAAGTTAGTCATTGGGTCAAGGATTGACCATTTTGACCAAAGTTGACGTTTTGGTCAGAGATTGACTTATTGGGTCAATAATTGGTCATTAGGTCAAAAATTAATTATTTTGACAAAAATTAAATTTTTGGTCAAAAGTTGACCTATTGGGTCAACGGGGTGGTGATTGGGTCAGAAATTGACATTTTGACAAAAGTTGACTTTTTGGTCAAAAGTTGACCTATTTGGTCAATGAGTTGGTAATTGGGTCATGAATTGACCATTTTGATCGAAGATGACTTTTTGGTTAAAAGTTGATCTATTGGGTCAATGGGTTGGTCATTGGGTTAAAAATTGACATTTTGACCAAAGTTGACTTTTTGGTCAAAAGTTGGCCTATTGGATCAATGGGTGGTCATTAGGTAAAAAATTGACTATTTTGATCAAAATTGACTTTTTGGTTAAAAGTTGACATATTGGGTTAATGGGTTTGTCATTGGGTCAAGGATTAACCATTTTGACCAAAGTTGACTTTTTGGTCAGAGATTAACATTGGGTCAATAATTGGTCATTAGGTAAAAAATTAACTATTTTGACTAAAGTTGAATTTTTTATCGAAAGTTAACCCATTGGGTGAACGGGTGGTCATTGAGTCAGAAATTGACCATTTTGACCAAAGTTGACTTTTTTGTTAAAAGTTGACCCATTTGGTCAATGAGTTGGTAATTTGGTGAAGAATTGACCATTTTGACCAAAGATGACTTTTTTGGTAAAAAGTTGACCTATTGGGTCAATGGGTTATTCATTGGGTCAAAAATTGACCATTTTGGCAAATATTGACTTTTTGGTCAAAAGTTGACATATTGGGTCAATGGGTGGTCAATAAGTCAAAAATTGATTATTTTGACTAAAATTTACTATTTGGTCAAAAGTTGACCTATTGGGTCAATGGGTTTGTCATTGGGTGTAGGATTGACCATTTTTACCAAAGTTGACTTTGTGGTCAAAGATTGACTTATTGGGTCAATAATAGGTCATTAATTCAAGAATTAACCATTTCGAACAGAGATGACTTTTTTGGTCAAACGTTGACCTATTGGGTCAATGGGTTGGTCATTGGGTCAAGGACTAACCATTGGGTCAAAAATTAAACATTTTGACCAAAATTGACTTTTTATCAAAAGTTGACCTATTTGGTCAATGAGTTGGTAATTGGGTCAAGAATTTTTGGCCAAGTCAATGAGGTGATCATTAGGTCAAAACTTGACCATTTTGACCAAACTTGACTTTTTGGTCAAAAGTTAACCTATTAGGTTAATGGGTTGGTCATTGGATCAAGGATTAACCATTTTGACCAAAGTTGACTTTTTGGTTAAAGGTTGACCTATTAGGTCAATAATTGGTCATTAAGTCAAAAATTTGCAATCATAATGAAAAATGACTTTGGGTCAAGAAGTCGATCTATTAGATCGAGTGGGTTGCTCATTAGATCGAGGATTTACTATTTTGACCAAAGTTGACTTTTTGGTCAAAAGTTGATCTAGTGGGTCAATGGGTTTGTCATTTGGTCAAGGATTGACCATTATGACTAAAGTTGACTTTTGGTTAGAGATTGACTTATTGGGTCAATAATTGGTCATTAGGTCAATAATTGACTATTTTGACCAAAATTGACTTTTTGTTCAAAAGTTGACTTATTGGGTTAATGTGTTGGTCATTGGGTCTAAAATTGACCATTTTGACTAAAGTTTACTTTTTGGTCAAAAGTTGACCTATTGTGTCAATGAGTTGGTCATTGGGTCAAAGATTGACAATTTTGACCAAACTTGACTTTGGTCGAAAGTTGACTTTTTAGTCGATGGGTGGTCATTAAGTCGAAATTTGATTATTTTGACCAAAATTGACTTTTTGGTCAAAAGTTAAACTATTGGGTCAATGGGTTGCTTGTTGGGTCAAGGTTTGACCATTTTGACCAAAGTTGACTTTTTAGTCAAAAGTTGACCTATTGGTTCAATGGGATGGTTATTGGGTTAGAAATTGATCATTTTGACCAAAGTTGACTTTCTGTTCAAAAGTTGACCTATTGGGTCAATGGGTTTGTCTTTGGGTAAAAAATTAACCAATTTGACCAAAGTTGACATTTTGGTCAAAGATTGGCATACTGGGTCAATAATTGGTCATTAGCTCAAAAATTGACTATTTTGACCAAAATTGACTTTTAGGTCAAAAGTTCACTTATTTGATCAATGGTTGATTATTAAGTCAAAAATTGACTATTTTGGCCAAATCTGACTTTTGGTCAAAAGTTAACCTATTGGGTCAATGGGTTTGTTATTAGGTCAAGGATTGACCATTTTTACCAAAGTTGACTTTTTGGTCAAAGATTTACTTATTGGGTCAATAATTGGTTGTTAGGTCAAAAATTGACTAATTTGACCAAAATTGAATTTTTGATAAAAATTTAACCCATTGGGTCAACAGGGTGATCAATTGGTCAGAAATTGACCATTTTGATCAAAGATGAGTTTTTGGTCAAAAGTTGACTTATTTTGACCAAAACTGAATTTTTGGTCAAAAATTAGCCCATTAGGTCAACGGGGCGGTCATTAGATCAGAAATAGACCATTTTGACCAAAGTTGACTTTAGGTCAAGGATTGACAATTTTGAATATTTTGAAAAAAATTGACTGTTCGGTCAAAAGTTAACCTATTGGTCAATGGGTTTGTCATTGCGTCAAATATTGACCATTTTGACCAAAGTTGACTTTTTGGTCAGAGATTGACTTGTTCGGTCAATAATTGGTCATTAATTCAAAATATGACTATTTTGACCAAAATTGACTTTTTGATCAAAAGTTAACCTGTTGGCCAATCGGTTGGTCATTGGGTCAAGGACTGATCATTTTGACTAAAGTTAACTTTTTGGTCAAAAGTTGATCTATGGGGTCAATGGGTTGGTCATTGGATCAAGGATTGACCATCTTGAACGAAGTTGACTTTTTGATCAGAGATTGACTTATTGGGACAATATGGTCAATATGCAAAAAATTGAATAATTTGACCAAAATTAAATTTTTGGTCAAATGTTGACCCATTGGGTCGACGAGGTGGACATTGGGCGAGAATTTTATCATTTTGACCAAAGTTGACTTTTTGGTCAAAATTTGACCAATTTCTTCAATGAGTTGGTAATTTGGGTCAAGTATTGACCATTTTGACCGAAGATGACTTTTTGGTCAAAATTTGATACTGATTGGGTCAATGGGTTGGTCATTGGGTCAAAAATTGACCATTTTGACCAAAGTTATTTTTTTGTTCAAAAGTTGACCTATTGCGTTAATGTGTGGTCATTAGGTCAAAATTTAATTATTTTGACCAAAATTGACTTTTGTCAATGGGTTTGTCATTAGGTCAAGGATTGACCTTTTTGACCAAAGTTGACTTTTTGGTCAATGATTGACTTATTGGGTCAATAATTGGTCATTAGATCAAAAATTGACTATTTTGACCAAAATTGAAATTTTGGTCAAAAGTTAACCCATTGGTTAAAATGGGAGGTCATTGGGTCATAAATTGACAATTTTGACCAAAGTTGACTTTTTGGTCAAAAGTTGACCAATTTGGCCAATGAGTTGGAAATTGGGTCAAGAATTGACCATTTTGACCAAAGATGACATTTTTGGTCAAAGGTTGACCTATTGGGTCAATGGGTTGGTAATTCGGTCAAAAATTGACCATTTCGACCAAAGTTATCTTTTTGGTCAAAAGTTGACCGATTAGGTTAATGGGTGGTCATTAGGTCAAAAATTGACTATTTTGACCCAATTGACTTTTGGTCAAAATTTGACCTATGAGGTCAATGGGTTTGTCATTAGATCAAGGATTGACCATTTTGACCAAAGTTGACTTTTTCATCAAAGATTGACTTATTGGGTCAATAATTGGTCATTAGCTTAAAAATCGACTATTTTGACCAAAATTGAATTTTTGGTCAAAAGTTAATCCATTGGTTAAAATGAGAGGTCATTGGGTCAGAAATTGACCATTTTGACCAAAGTTGACTTTTTGGTTAAAAGTTGACCTATTTGGTCAATGAGTTGGTAATTGGGTCAAGAATTGACTATTTTGACCAAAGATGACATTCTTGGTCAAAAGTTGACTATTAGATCGATGGGTGACTATTAGGTCAAAAATTGATTATTTTGACCAAAATTGACTTTTTGGTCAATAGTTGACCTATTGGGTTAATGGTTTTGTCATTGGGTCAAGGATTGTCCATTTTAACCAAAGTTGACTTTTTTTATCAGAGATTAACTTATTAGTCAACAATTGGTAATTAATTCAAAAATTGACTATTTTGATCAAAATTGACTTTTTAGTCAAAACTTGAACTATTAGGCTAATGGGTTGGTCATTGGGTCAAGGATTGATAATTTTGACCAAAGTTGACTTTTTGGTTAAAAGTTGACCTATTTGGTCAATGGGTTAGTCATTGGGTCAAGGATTGACCATTTTTTACCAAAGTTGACTTATTGTTCATAGATTAGCTTATACTGGGTCAATAATGATCATTAGGTCAAAAATTGACTATTTTTACGAAAATTGACTTTTTGGTCAAAAGTTGACCTATTGTGTCAATGGGTTGGTCATTGTGTCAAGGATTGACCATTTCGACCAAAGTTGTCTTTTTTGTCAAAAGTTGACCTATTTAAGTGTATGAGGCGGTCATTCGGTCAAAAATTGACAATTTTGAGCAAAACTGACTTTTTGGTCAAAAGTTGACCTATTGGGTCAATGGATTGGTTATTGGGTCAAGGATTAACCATTTAGGCCAAAGTTTACTTTTTAGTGAAAAGTTGATAAATTGGGTCAATGGGTTGGTCATTGGATCAAGGATTGACCATTTTCACCAAAGTTGACATTTAGGTCATTGTGTTAGAAATTTACCATTTCGACCAAATTTGACTTTTTGGTTAAAAGTTGACCTTTTGGGTCAATGAGGTGGTCATTTGGTTAAAAATTAACCATTTTGACCAAACTTCGACTTTTGGTCGAAAGTTGACTGTCAGGTTAATGGGTTGGTCATTGGGTCAAGTGATCACAGAAAAATACATTAAGAAATTCATATCTATTTTTGATGAAATTGCACTTTAAAGAAAGGTATTTTCTTTATTTTATTGCAGGAACGAAGATTTATAAGTGATGGAAGCAAAAAGCATGAAATGGAGCGAATTTGGATCAAAAAGAATGAAATTCATGCAAAATGAACTAAGTCGCCGATGGCGAGATCGAGAACCACCGACGATGAGATCATAAGGAGAATTCTGAAGGAATTATAACTACCTCGCCGACAACGAGCTCCTAGCCGCCGACAACGAGATCGCGAGGTTTGAAGACCTCTAGAAGCCCGCCGACGGCGAGAGTCGTTTCTGCCGACGGCGAGACAGTTAAAAATGCAAATACATTGAACCTGGACGCTTTTTGAAGAGGTATTTAAGCATCCCTTAGACCTTTGCCTACCTCTATAAATAGAGGACAAATTTTAGTCTCTTTGTGTGTCTCTTTTTGGTGTCTTAAGTGTGTCTGTTGTTTGTCATTAGTGAGTTTCTTGAGTTTATTTATATTTGAGTGCTATTTAGTTAGAAGTTTATCGTACTAGAAGGAAAAGTCAAAGGAACTTGAGGAGTACGCTAGGGAGGAAATTAAGATAAGTATCTTTGTTTATTGTTGTTGTTAACTTTAAATGAAATCCATGCTTTGTTTTATTCCATGCATTACGAGTAGTTTTCTTAGTCTTTCTCCTTGTTTATGAAAATTATGCGAATTGATGAAATTAAATAGAAGTACCTAATATATTAAAATAAATTGTGATAATTTTTTACTTAAAACTTAATTTACTTTTAATCTGGTGAGTTGTTAAAATATGTTGAATTTTCAACTATAGTAAAAATTACATCCAATATTCAGGGAAGTCAAAAACCTTGGAAGGAGGGTGCAAATAAATAGGAAAATATTAATTATCGGATGTAGAATTGGACATTTTAGTGTGACGGACTAAAATATTCAATTTGGTCCTATTGTTTGAGAGGCTGAAGTGTAGATGTTAGCCCTCGGAGTGGGGGAACGTCGGAGCTACGAAGTGGCGACGAGTATCCTCCCAGCCTAGCCGCAGATTCGATAATCGAACATAGGATTAGTCGATGTTCTTTGCACTAGACCAAAGGGTAAAGAATAGGAATGCTCTTATTGTCACAATACGATTTAAAAATTCTATTTAAATTAGTCATTCACTTAATTTTCTTAAAATAAGGAGAAAGATATTTTTTCTCGAATTATTTAAATCAACTTTATTTCGAAGCATTAGTTTACTTTAGTTTGCTTTAGTTACTTTAAAATTCCGATTACTATATTAGTAAGTAATTCCTTTAAATTTAGTCGATAACAAGTCATTAAAAGCTTCCCTGTGGGATCGATAACCAGGACTCCACTAGAGCCCCGTATTACTTGATATGATACGTACACTTGCGTAGAATCCACATTATACATTCCATCATTAAATCATCTAATTTGCAAACATATTAAAAAGTGGGTCATCAAGGATTAACCATTTTGACCAAAGTTGACTTTTTGGTTAAAGGTTGACCTATTGGGTTAATAATTGGTCATTAAGTCAAAAATTTGCAATCTTAACGAAAATTGACTTTGGGTCAAAAGTCGATCTATTGGGTCAATGTGTTGGTCATTGGGTCTAGAATTGACCATTTTGACCAAAGTTTACTTTTTGGTCAAAAGTTGACCTATTGGGTCAATGAGTTGGTCATTGGGTTAAAGATTGACAATTTTGACCAAAGTTGACTTTTGGTCAAAAGTTGACTTATTTGGTCAATGGGTGGTCATTAAGTCAAAATTTGATTATTTTGACCAAAATTGACTTTTTTGTCAAAAGTTGACCTATTGGGTCAATTGGTTGGTTGTTGGGTCAAGGTTTGAACATTTTGACCAAAGTTGACTTTTTGGTCAAAAGTTGACCTATTGGTTCAATGGGTTGGTCATTGGGTCAGAAATTGACCATTTTGACCAAAGTTGACTTTCTGGTCAAAAGTTGACCTATTGGGTCAATGCGTTTGTCTTTGTGTCAAAAATTAACCAATTTGACCAAAGTTGACTTTTTTGTCAGAGATTGGCATATTGGGTTAATAATTGGTCATTAGCTCAAAAATTGACTATTTTGACCAAAAAGTGATGGTCAAAAGTTGACCTATTTGATCAATGGTTGGTTATTAAGTCAAAAATTGACTATTTTGGCCAAATCTGACTTTTGGTCAAAAGTTAACCTATTGGGTCAATGAGTTTGTTATTAGGTCAAGGATAGACCATTTTTACCAAAGTTGACTTTTTGGTCAAAGATTGACTTATTGGGTCAATAATTGGTTGTTAGGTCAAAAATTAACTAATTTGACCAAAATTGAATTTTTGATAAAAAGTTAACCCATTGGGTCAACGGGGTGGTCATTGGGTCAGAAATTGACCATTTTGACCTAAGATGTGTTTTTGGTCAAAAGTTGACTTATTTTGACCAAAATTGAATTTTTGGTCAAAATTTAGCCCATTAGGTCAACGGGGTGGTCATTAGATCAGAAATTGACCATTTTGTCCAAAGTTGACTTTTTTTGTCAAAAGTTAACCTATTTGGTCAATGAGTTGGTAATTGGGTTAAGAATTGACCATTTTGACCAAAGATGTCTTTTTGGTCAAAAGTTGACCTACTGGGTCAATGGGTTGGTCATTGGGTCAAAAATTAACCATTATGACCAAAGTTGACTTTTTGGTCAAAAGTTGACATATTGGGTCAATGGTTGTCATTAGGTAAAAAATTAACTATTTTGACCAAAATTGACTTTTGGTCAAAAGTTGACTCGTCAGGGTCGATGGGTCATTGGATCGAAAGTTGACCGCTTTGATCAAAATTGACTTTTACTCGAGAGATTGACTTATTGCATCGATAATCGGTCATTAATTCAAAAATTGATCTGTTTTGATCATTAGGTTAAAAATTAATTATTTTGACTGAAATTAAATTTTTGGTCGAAAGTTGACTTAGTGGAGTTAACGAAGTGGTCATTGGATCAAAATTAGTACAATTTTGACTAAAGTTGATTTTTGGTCGATGAGTTAGATAATTAGATCGAGAATTGACCATTTTAATCGAAGATGACTTTTTGGTCAAAATTCGATCTCTTAGGTCGATGGGTCAAAAATTGATTATTTCGACCGAAGTTGACTTTTTGGTTAAAAGTTGACTTATGAGGTTAACGAGTGGTCATTAGGTCAAAATCGATTTATTTTGACCAAAATTGACTTTTCGGTCAAAAGTTGACTTATTGGGTGAATGAGTTTGTCATTGGGTCGATGATTGAATCATTTCGATCAAAGTTGACTTTTTATCAAGAGATCGAACTTATTGGGTCGATAATTGGTCATTAGGTCAAAAATTGATTATTTTGACTAGAATTGAATTTTTGTTCAAAAGTTGACCTATTAGGTCAATGGGAGGTCATTGGGTCAGAAATTGACCATTTTGACAAAAGTTGACTTTTTGGTCAAAAGTTGACATATTGGGTCAATCGGTGGTCATTAGGTTAATAATTGACTTTTTTGACCAAAATTGACTTTTGGTCAAAAGTTGACCTATTGGGTCAATAGGTTTTTCATTGGGTTAAGGATTGACCATTTTGACCAAAATTGACTTTTTGGTCAAAAATTGACTTCTTGAGTCAATAATTGGTCATTAATTAAAAATTTAACTATTTTGACCAAAAATTGACTTTTTGGTAAAAGTTGACCTATTAGGCCAATGGGTTAAAAATTGATCATTTTGGCAAATGTTGATTTTTTGGTCAAAAGTTGACTGTTAGATTCGATGGGTTGGTCGTTAGTCTAGGAATGAACATTTTGACCAAAATTGACTTTTGGTCGGAGATCAAGCTCATTGAGTAATTAAATGTCATTAGGTCAAAAATTGACTATTTTGACCAAAATTGACATTTTGGTCAAAAGTTGACCTAATTGGTCAACAGGTTGGTCTTTGGCTCATGGATTGACCATTTTGACCAATGTTGCTTTTTCGGACAAAAGTTGACCTTTTTAGGTCAATGAGGCTGTCATTAGGTCAAAAATTGACATATTTGGTCATTGGGATGGTCATTAGGTCAATGATTAACCAATTTGGCCAAAGTTGACTTTTTAGCCAAAAGTTGATAAATTGGGTCAATGGGTTGGTCATTGGATCAAGGATTGACAATTTTCACCATAGTTGACATTTAGTTCAAAAGTTAACCTATTGGGTCAATAATTGGTCATTAGGTCAAAAATTGACTGTTTTGACCAAAATTGACTATTTGGTCAGAAGTTGATCTATTGGGTCAATGGGTTGGTCATTTGGTCAAGGATTACCATTTTGACCAAAGTTGACTTTTTGGTTAAAGATTGACTAATTGGGTCAATAAATGGTCAGTAGGTCAAAAATTGACAATTTTAACCAAAATTAAATTTTTGGTCAAAAGTTGACCTATTGGCTAAATGGGTTGGTCATTGGGTCAAGGATTGACCATTTTTACCAAAGTTGACTTTTGGTCAGAGATTGACTTCTTGGGTCAATAATCGGTCATTAATTAAAAATTTGACTATTTTGATCAAAATTGACTTTTTTGTCAAAAGTTGGCTTATTAGGCCAATGGGTTGGTCATTGGGTTAAGAATTGATCATTTTGACAAAAGCTGATTTTTTGGTCAAAAGTTGACCTATTGGGTCAATGGGTTGGTCGTTGGGTCATGAATTACCATTTTGATGACTTTTTTGGTCAAAAGTTGATCTATTGGGTAAATGGGTTGGTCAATGAGTTAAAAATTGACCATTTTGACCAAAGTTTACTTTTTGGTCAAATGTTGACATATTGGGTCAATGGATGGTCATTTGGTCAAAAATTGAGTATTTTGACCAAAATTAACATTTTGGTTAAAAGTTGACCTATTAGGCCAATGGGTTGGTCATTGGTCAAGGATTGATCATTTAGACCAAATCGACTTTTTTGACAAAAGTTAACTTTTTGGATCAAAAGTTGACCTATTGGGTCAATTGGTTTATCATTGGGTCAAGGATTGACCATTATGACCAAAGTTGGCTTTTTGGTCAGAGATTGACTTATTGGGTCAATAATTGGTCATTAGGTCAAAAATTGACTATTTTGACCAAAATTGATTTTTTGTTCAAAAGTTGACCTTTTGGATCAATGGGTTGGTCATTGAGTCCAGGACTGACCATTTTGACCAAAGTTGTCTTTTTGGTCAAAAGTTGACCTTTTTAGGTCAATGAGGTGGTCATTAGGTCAAAAATTGATAATTTTGAGCAAATTTGACTTTTTTCGTCAAAAGTTGACCTATTGGGTCAATGTGTTGGTCATTGGGCAAGGATTAACCATTTTGGCCAAAGTTGACTTTTTAGTCAAAAGTTGACAAATTGGGTCAATGGGTTGGTCATTGGATCAAGGATAGTCCATTTTCACCAAAGTTGACATTTAGGTCATTGTGTCACAAATTGACCATTTTGACCAAATTTGACTTTTTGGTCAAAAGTTGACCTTTTCGGTTAATGAGGTGGTCATTAGGTCAAAAATTGACAATTGACTAAAATTGACTTCTTGGTCAAACATTGTCTTTTTTAGTCAATGAGTTAGTCATTGGGTCAAGGATTGACCATTTTGACCAAAGTTGACTTTTTGGTCAAAAGTTGACCTATTGGGTCAATGGGTTGGTCATTGGGTCAAGGATTGACCATTTAGACCGAAGTTGACTTTTTGGTCAAAAGTTAACCTATTGGGTCTATAATTGGTCATTAAGTCAAAAATTTACTATTTTGACCTAAATTGACTTTTTGATCAAAAGTTCATCTATTGGGTCAGTGGGTTGGTAATTGGGACAAGGATTGACCATTTTGACCAAAGTTGACTTTTTTGTCAAAAGTTGACCTATTGGGTCAATGAGTTTGTCATTGGGTCAATGATTAACCATTATGACCAAAGTTGACTTTTTTGTCAGAGATTGACTTATTGGGTCAATAATTGGTCATTAGGTCAAAAATTAACTATTTTGACCCAAATTGACTTTTTGTTCAAAAGTTGACTTACTAGGCCAATGCGTTTGTCTTTGGGTCAAGAATTGACCTTTTTAACCAAAGTTGACTTTTTGGTCAAAAGTTGACCTATTGTGTCAATGGGTTGGTAATTGGGTCAAAAATTGATAATTTTGGCCAAAGTTGACTTTTTGGTCAAAAGTTGACCTTTTTGGTCCTTTGGTGGTCATTAGGTCAAAATTTAACTATTTTGACCAAATTTGACTTTTTGGTCAAAAGTTGACCTATTGGGTCAATGGGTTAGTCATTGGGTTAAGGTTTGACCATTTTGACCAATGTTGACTTTTTTGACAAAAGTTGACCTATTTGGTCAATGGGTTGGTCATTGGGTCAGAAATTAACCATTTTGACCAAAGTTGACTTTTTGATCAAAGGTTGAGCTATTGGTTCAATGGGTTTATCATTAGGTCACAGATCAACTATTTTGACCAAAGTTGAGTTTTTGGTCAAGATTGGCCTATTAGATCAATAATTGGTCATTTGGTAAAATAATGACTATTTTAACTAAAATTGACTTTTCAGTCAAAAGTTGACCTATTGGATTCAATGGGTTGGTCATTAGGTCAAGGATTGACCATTTTGACCAATGTTGATTTTTTGCTCAAATGTTGACATATTTGGTCAATGAGTTGGTAATTGGGTCAGAATTAACCATTTTGACTGACGATGACCTTTGGGTCAAATGTTGATCTATTGGGTCAAAAATTGACCATTTTGACTAAAGTTGACTTTTTGTTTAAAAGTTGACCTATTGGGTCAATGGGTGGTCATTATATAAAAAATTGATTATTTTGACCAAAACTGATTGTCAAAAGTTAACCTATTGGGTCAATGGGTTTGTCTTTGGGTCAAGGATTGACCATTTTGACCAAAGTTGACTTTTTGATCGAAGATTTGACTTATTGGATCGATAATTGGTCATTATGTCGAAAAATTCATTATTTTGACCGATGAAATGGTCAATACCATGATAGTCCCTCATGTCGAAATCGACCATTTTTAACAAAGTTGACATTTTGGTCAAAAGTTGACTTATTTAGTCGATAGTAGGAAATTGGGTAAGAATTGACCATTTTGACCAAAGATGACTTTTTAGTCAAAAGTTGACCTATTGGGTCAATGGGTTGGTCATTGGGTCAAAAATTGACCCTTTTGACCAAAGTTAACTTTTTTGTTCAAAGTTAACCTATTAGGTGTTTTTAGGTAAAAAAATGACTATTTTTACCAAAATTGACTTTTTGGTCAAAAGTTGACCTATTGGTCGATAGTTGATCATTAGGTTCGAGAATTGACCATTTTGACCAAAGTTGAATTTTGGTCGAAAGTTGATTTATTTGGTCGATAATTGGTTATTAATTCGAAAATTTTAGTTATTTTGACCAAAATTGACTTTTTGGTCGAAAAGTTGACCTTTTAGGCCGATGGGTTGGTCATTGGGTCAAGGATTGATCATTTTGACCAAAGTTGACTTTTTGGTCGAAAAGTTGACTATTAGGTCGATTGGTTAGTCATTGGGTCGAAGATTGACCATTTTGACCAAAGTTGACTTTTTGGTCGAAGATTGACTTATTAGGTCGATGAATTAGTCATTAGGTCGAAATTGATACTTTTGACCAAAGTTGACATTTTAGTACGAAAGTTGACTTATTGGGACGATAGGTTGGTCATTGGGTCGAAGATTGACCATTTTGACCAAAGTTGACTTTTTGATCGAAAGTTGACTCATTGGATTGACGAGTTTGTCATTGGGTCAAGGATTGACCATTCTGACCGAAGTTGACTTTTTGGTCAGAGATTGACTTATTGGGTTAATAATTGGTCATTAGGTCAAAAATTGATTATTTTAACCAAATTTAAATTTTTTGTCAAAAGTTAACCCATTTGGTCAAGGAGGTGGTCATTGGGTAAAAAATTGAACATTTTGACCAAAATTGACTTTTTCATCAAAAGTTGACCTATTTGGTCAATGAGTTGGTAATTGGGTCAAGAATTGACCATTTTGACCGAAGATGACTTTTCGATCAAAAGTTGATCTATTGTGTCAATGGGTTGGTCATTAGGTCAAAAATTGACCATTTTGACTGAAGTTAACTATTTGTTCAAAAGTTGACCTATTGGGTCATTGGGTGGTCATTAGGTCAAAAATTGAATATTTTGACCAAAATTGACTATTTGGTCAAAAGCCAACCTATTGAGTCAATGGATTCGTCATAGGGTCAAGGATTGACCATTTTGACTAAAGTTAACTTTTTGGTCAGTGATTGACTTGTTAGGTCAATAATTGGTCATTTGGTTAAAAATTAACTATTTTGACCAAAATATAATTTTTTGTCAAAATTGTCAATTTTTTTTATCAAAATTTACCCATTGGTTGAACGGAGTGGTCATTGGGTCATAAATTGACGAATTTGGCCAAAGTTGACTTTTTGGTCAAAAGTTGACCTATTTGGTCAATGAGTTGGTAATTTGGTCAAGAATTGTCCATTTTGACCAAATATGACTTCTTTGGTCAAAAGTTGACCTATTGGGTCAATGGGTTGGTCATTTGGTCAAAAATTGACAATTTTAACCAAAATTGACTTTTTGGTCAAAAGTTGACCTATTGGGTCAATTGGTGGTCATTATGTCAAAATTGACAATTTTGACTAAGATTGACGTTTTGCTCAAAAGTTGACCTATTGGGTTAATGGGATTTATCATTGGGTCAAGGATTGACCATTATGACCAAAGTTGACTTTATGGTCAGAGACTTATTAGGTCAATAATTGGTCATTAATTCAAAAATTGACTATTTTGACAAAAATTGACATTTTGGTTAAAAGTTGACTTATTAGTCTAATGGGTTGGTCATTGGGTCAAGGATTGATCATTTTGACTAAAGTTGAATTTTTGGTCAAAAGTTGACTTATTGGGTCAATGGGTTAGTCATTGAGTCAAGGATTGATCATTTTTACCAAAGTTGACTTTTTAGTCAAAAGTTGACCTATTCGGTCAATGGGTTGGTCATTGGGTCAGAAATTGACCATTTTGACCAAAGTTGACTTTTTGGTTAAAAGTTGACCTATTAGTTCAATGGGTTTTTCATTGAGTCAATGATCAAGTTTTTCGACCAAAGTTGAATTTTTGGTCAGAGATTGGCTCACTGGGTCAATAATTGGTCATTACGTCAAAAATTGACTATTTTGACCAAAATTGACTATTTGGTCAAATATCGACCAATTGGGTCTATGGGTTTGTCATTAGGTCAAGGATTGACCATTTTGACCAAAGTTGACTTTATGCTTAAAAGTTGACATATTTGGTCAATGAGTTGGTAATTGGGTCAAGAATTGACCATTTTGACCGAAGATGACTTTTGGGTCAAAAGTTGATTTATTGGGTAAAACATTACCATTTTGACCAAAGTTGACTTTTTGGTCAAAAGTTGACCTATTGGGTCAATGGGTGGTCATTATATAAAAAATTAACTATTTTGACCAAAGTTGACCTTTTGGTCAAAAGTTGACCTATTGGGTCAATGGGTTTGTCATTAGGTCAAGGATTGACCATTTTGACCAAAGTGGACTTTTCGGTCAGAGTTTGACTTATTGGGTCAATAATTGGTCATTAGGTAAAAAATTAACTATTTTGAGCAAAATGGTCAACGGGGTGGTCATCGGGTCAGAAATTTACCATTTTTACCAAAGTTGATTTTTTCGTCAAAAGTTGACCTAATTGGTCAATGAGTTGGTAATTAGGTCAAGAATTGACCATTTTGAACAAAGATGACTTTTTAGTCAAAAGTTTACATATTGGTTCAATGGGTTGGTTATTGGGTAAAAAATTGACCCTTTTGACTAAAGTTGACTCTCTTGTCAAAAGTTGACCTATTGGGTCAACGGGTGGTCATTAGGTTAAAAATTGACTAAATTAACCAAAATTGACTTTTTGGTCAAAAGTTAACCTATTGGGTCAATGGCTTTGTCATTTGGTCAAGGATTGACCATTTTGACCAAAGTTGACTTTTTGGGCAGAAATTGACTTATTGGGTCAATAATTGGTCAATAATTCAAAAATTTACTATTTTGACCAAATTGACTTTTTGGTCAAAAGTTGACCTATTAGGCCAATGGGTTGGTCATTGGGTCAAGGATTGATCATTTTGACCAAAGTTGACTTTTTGGTCAAAAGTTGACCTATTGGTCCATGAGTTGGCCATTGGGTCAAGGATTGACCATTTTGACCAAAGTTGACTTTTTAGTCAGAGATTGGCTTACTGGGTCAATAATTGGTCGTTAGGTCAAAAATTGGCAATTATAACCTAAATTGACTTTTGGTCGAAAGTTGACTGTTAGGTTGACGGGTCGGTCATTGGGTCAAGGATTGACCACCATTATGACCAAAGTTGATTTTTTCATCAGAGATTGACTTATTGGGTCCAAAATTGGTCATTAGGTCAAAAATTGATTATTTTGACCAAATTTAAATTTTTTGTCAAAAGTTGACCTATTGTGTCAAGGGGGTGGTCATTAGGTCAAAAATTGATCATTTTGACCAAAATTGACTTTTTTGTCAAGAGATGACCTATTTGGTCAATGAGTTGGTAATTAGGTCAAGAATTAACCATTTTGACCGAAGATGACTTTTAGTCGAAAAGTTGATCTATTGTGTTAGTTGGTTGGTCATTGCGTCAAGAGTTGACCATTTTGACGAAACTTGACTTTTTGTCGAAAGTTGATCTATTGAGTCGATGGGTGGTCATTAGGTCAGAAATTAAATATTTTGACCAAAATTGACTTTTTGGTCGAAAGTTGATCTATGAGTCGATGGGTTTGTCATTGGATCGAGGATTGACCATTTTGACTGAAGTTGACTCTTTGGTCGGAGATTGACTTATTGGATCGATAATTGGTCATTTGGTCAAAATTGAGTATTTTGACCAAAATAGAATTTTTGGTCAAAATAGATCAATTTTGATCGAAATTAATGCCATTGGAGTCAATTGAATGGTCATTGGGTCGAGAATTGACCATTTTGATCAAAGTTGACTTTTTGTTAAAAGTTGACTATTTGGTCGATGAGTTGGTAATTAGGTCGACAATTGATAATTTTGAACAAATATGACTTTTTTGGTCAAAAGTTGACTTATTGGGTCAATGTGTTGGTCATTGGGTTAAAAATTGACCATTTCAACTAAAGTTGACTTTTTGGTCAAAAGTTGACCTATTAGGCCAAAAGTTGACTATTTTGACCAAAATTGATGTTTTGGTCAAAAGTTGACCTATTGGGTCAATGGGTTTTTCATTAGGTCTAGGATTGACCGTTTTAACCAAAGTTAACTTTATGGTCAGAGATTGACTTATTGGGTCAATAATTGGTCATTAATTTAAAAATTGACTATTTTGACCAAAATTGACTTTTTGGTCAAAAGTTGACCTATTAGGCAAATGGGTTGGTCATTTGGTCAAGGATTGATTATTTTGACCAAAGTTAACTTTTTGGTCAAAAGTTGGCCTATTGGGTCAATGCGTTCGTCATTGGGTCAAGGATTGATCATTTTGACCAAAGTTTACTTTTTGCTCAAAGATTAGCTTACCGGGTCAATAATTGGTCATTAGGTCAAAAATTTACTATTTTGACCAAAATTGACTTTTTGAACAAAAGTTGACCTATTGAGTTTATGGGTTGGTCATTTGGTCAAGAATTGACCAGTTTGAGCGAAGTTGACTTTTTGGTCAAAAGTTGACCTATAGGGTAAATGGGTTGGTCATTGGGTCAAGGACTGACCATTTTGACCAATGTTGACTTTTTGGTCAGTGATTGACTTATTGGGTCAATAATTGGTCTTTAGGTCAAAAATTAATTATTTTGACAAAAATTATATTTTTGCTCAAAATTTGACCCATTGGGTCAACGAGGTAGTCATTGGGTCAGAAATTGACCATCTTGAACAAAGTTGACTTTTTGGTCAAAAGATGACCTATTTGTTCAATGAGTTGGTCATTGGGTCAAGAATTGACCATTTTGAACGAAGATGACTTTTTGGCCAAAATTTAAGCTTTTGGGTCAATGGGTTGTTCATTGGGTAAAAAATTGATCATATTGACCAAAGTTGACTTTTTAGTCAAAAGTTGTCTCTTGGGTTAATTGGTGTTAATTAGGTAAAAAATTGACTATTTTGACCAAAATTGACTTTTTAGTCAAAAGTTGACATATTGCGTCAATGGGTTTGTCATTGGGTCAAGGATTGACCATTTTGACCAAAGATGACTTTTTGGTCAGAGATTCACTTATTAGGTCAATAATTGGTCATTAGGTCAAAAATTAACTATTTTGACCAAAATTGAATTCTTGGTCAAAAGTTAACTCATTGGTTCAACGAGGAGGTAATTGGGTTAGAGATTGACAATTTTGACTAAAGTTGACTTTTCGGTCAAAATTTGACATATTGGGTTAATGGGTTAGTCATTGAGACAGAATTGACCATTTTAACCAAACTTAATTTTTTGGTCAAAAGTTGACTTATTGTGTTAATGGGTAGTCATTAGGTCAAAAATTGATAATTTTGACCAAAATTAACTTTTTGCCCAAAGGTTGACCTATTGGGTCAATGGGTTGGTCATTGGGTCAAAGATTGACCATTTTGACCAAAGTTGACTTTTTGGTCAAAAGTTAACCTATTGGGTCAATGGGTTAGTCATTGCGTAAAAGATTGACAATTTCGACCAAAGTTGACTTTTTGGTCAAAAGTTAACATATTGGATCAATGGGTTGGTCATTGGGTCAAGAATTGACCATTTTTATTAATGTTTATTTTTTGGTTAGAGATTGGCTTACTGGGTCAAAAATTGGTCATTAGGTCAAAAATTGACTATTTTGACCAAAATTGACTTTTTGGTCAAAAGTTGATCTATTGGGTCTTGAATTGACCATTTTGACCAAAGTTGAGTTTTTAGTCAGAAATTTACTTATTAGGTCAATAATTGGTCATTAGGTCAAAAGTTGACTATTTTGACCAAAATCAAGTTTCTGGTTAACAGTTAACCCATTTGGTGAACAAAGTGGTCATTGGGTCAGAAATTGACCATTTTGACCAAAGTTGACTTTTTGGTCAAAAGTTGACCCATTTGGTCATTGAGTTGGTAATTGGGTTAAGAATTGGCCATTTTGACCAAAGATGACTTTTTAGTCAAAAGTTGACCTATTGCGTCAATGAGTTGGTCATTGGGTTAAAAATTGACCATTTTGACCAAAGTTGACTATTTGGTCAAAAGTTGACCTATTGGTCAATTGGTGGTCATTAGGTCAAAATTTGACTATTTTCACCAAAATTAACTTTTTGGTCAAATGTTGACCTATTAGGTCAATGGGTTGGTTATCGGGTCAAGGTTTGACCATTTTGACCAAAGTTAACTTTTTGGATAAAAGTTGACCTATTGGGTCAAAGGGTTAGTCATTGGGTTAGAAGTTGATCATTTTGACCAAAGTTGACTTTTTGGTCAGAAAGTTGACTTATTGGTTCGATGGTTTGTCATTGGGTCAAGATCGACCATGTTGACCAAAGTTGACTTTTTGGTCGAGATTGGCATTCGGTCAATAATTCGTCATTAGGTCGAAAATTAGCAATTTTGACCAAAATTGAACTTTTTGGTCGAAAGTTGACCTATTGGGTCGATGGGTTGATCATTAGGTCGAGGATTGACCATTTTGACTAAAGTTGACTTTTTGCTCGAAAGTTGACATATTTGGTCGATCGAGTTAGTAATTAGATCGATAATTGACCATTTTGACCAAAGATGACTTTTAGGTCGAAAGTTGATATATTGGGTCAATGGATTGGTCATTGGCGAAAATTAACCATTTTGACCGAAGTTGACTTTTTGGTCAAAAGTTGACCTATTGGGTCAATGGGTGGTCATTAGGTCAAAAATTGACTATTTTGACCAAAATGACTTTTTGGTCAAAAGTTGACCTATTCGGTCAATGGGTTGGTCGTTGGGTCAAGGATTGACCATTTTGACCATAGTTGACTTTTCGGTTAGAGTTTGACTTATTTGGTCAATAATTGGTCATTAATTCAAAAATTGACTATTTCGACCAAAATAATCAACGTGTCTATTAGTCGAAAATTGATCATTTTTACCATTGTTGACTATAGTGAGTTAACTATTGGTCGATGAGTTGGTAATTTGGTCAAATTGACCATTTTGACCAAAGATAGACTTTTTAGTCGAAAGTTGA
>CM040434.1:58560539-58597681 GCA_022702705.1 Papilionanthe hookeriana x Papilionanthe teres | reverse complement strand
CATTGGGTCGAGGATTGACCATTTCGACCAAAGTTGACTCTTTGGTCGAGAGATTGACTTATTGGGTCAATAATTGGTCATTTAGTAAAAATTGAGTATTTTGACAAAAAATAGAATTTTTGGTCAAAATAATCAGTTTTTGGTCAAAAGTTAAGCCATTGGGTCAGAATTGACCATTTTGACCAAAGTTGACTTTTGGTTAAAAGTTGACTTATTTGGTCGATGAGTTGGTAATTGGGTCAACAATTGATAATTTTGAACAAATATGACTTTTTTGGTCAAAAGTTGATCTATTGGGTCAATGGGTTGGTCATTGGGTTAAAAATTGACCATTTTAACCAAAGTTGACTTTTTGGTCAAAAGTTGACCTATTGGGTCAATGGGTGGTCATTAGGTCAAAAATTGACTATTTTGACCAAAATTGATGTTTTGGTCAAAAGTTGACCTATTAGGTCAATGAGTTTTGTCATTGGGTCAAGGATTGACCATTTTGACTAAAGTTGACTTTATGTTTAGAGATTGACTTATTAGGTCAATAATTGGTCATTAATTCAAAAATTGACTATTTTGACCAAAATTAACTTTTTGGTTAAAAGTTGACTTATTTGGCCAATGGGTTGGTCATTGGGTCGAGGATTGATCATTTTGACCAAAGTTAGTCTTTTGGTCGAAAAGTTGACATATTAGGTCGATGGGTTGGTCATTGGGTCAAGGATTGACCATTTTGACCAAAGTTGACTTTTTCGCTCGAAAGTTGACTTATTGGGTCAATGGGTTGGTCATTAGGTCGAAATTGACCATTTTGACAAAAGTTGACTTTTTGGTTAAAAGTTGACTTTTTGGTTCGATGGGTTTGTCATTCGGTCGAGATGTTGACTATTTCGCTAAAGTTGATTATTTGGTCGAGACTTGCCATTGAGTTCGTAATGATTGGTCATTCGTCAAAAAATCGACTATTTTGACCAAAATGGTATTCGTATTTGGTCGAATATCGACTAGTTGAATTCGATGGGTTTGTCATTAGGTCGAGGATTGACCATTTTGACCAAAGTTGACTTTTGCTTAGAAGTCGACATATTTCGGTCAATCGAGTTGAAGTCAATTATGTCGAGAATTGACCATTTTGACGAAGATGACTTTTAGGTCAGAAGTTGATTTATTGGGTGAAAATTAACCATTTTGACCAAAGCGGACTTTTGGTCAAAAGTTGACTTATTGGGTCAATGGGTGGTCATTATATAAAAATTGACTATTTATGACCAAAATTGGCCTTTTGGTCAAAAGTTGACTGTATGGGTCAATGGGTTTGTCATTAGGTCAAGGATTGACCATTTTGACCAAAGTGGACTTTTCGGTCAGAGTTTGACTTATTGGGTCAATAATTGGTCATTAGGTCAAAAATTAACTATTTTGACCAAAATGGTCAACGTGGTGGTCAACGGGTCAGAAATTTACCATTTTTAACAAAGTTGATATTTTGGTCAAAAGTTGACCTAATTGGTCAATGAGTTGGTATTTGGGTCAAGAATTGACTATTTTGAACAAAGATGACTTTTTAGTCAAAAGTTTACATATTGGGTCAATGGGTTAGTCATTGTGTCAAAAATTGACCCTTTTGACCAAAGTTGACTCTCTTGTCAAAATTTGACCTTTTGGGTCAATGGGTGGTCATTAGGTCAAAAATTGACAATTTTAACCAAAATTGACTTTTTGGTCAAAAGTTAACCTATTGGGTCAATGGCTTTGTCATTTGGTCAAGGATTGACCATTTTGACCAAAGTTGACTTTTTGGGCAGAAATTGACTTATTGGGTCAATAATTGGTCAATAATTCAAAAATTTACTATTTTGACCAAATTTACGTTTTGGTCAAAAGTTGACCTATTAGGCCAATGGGTTGGTCATTGGGTCAAGGATTGATCATTTTGACCAAAGTTGACTTTTTAGCTCGATAGATTGACTTGCGTCGATAATTGGTCGTTAGGTCAAAAATTGACAATTTTGACCCAAATTGACTTTTTGGTCAAAAGTTGACCTATTGGGTCAATGGGTTTGTCTTTGGGTCAAGGATTGACCGTTATGACCAAAGTTGACTTTTTCGTCAGAGATTGACTTATTGGGTCAAAAATTTGTCATTGGGTTAAAAATTGATTATTTTGACCAAATTTAAATTTTTTGTCAAAAGTTGACCCATTGTGTCAAGGGGGTGGTCATTAGGTCAAAAATTGATCATTTTGACCAAAATTGACTTTTTGGTCAAGAGTTGACCTATTTGGTCAATGAGTTGGTAATTGGGTCAAGAATTGACCATTTTGACCGAAGATGACTTTTTAGTCAAAAGTTGATCTATTGTGTTAGTGGGTTGGTCATTGCGTCAAGAGTTGACCATTTTGACCAAACTTGACTTTTTTGTCAAAAGTTGACCTATTGGGTCAATGGGTGGTCATTAGGTTAAAAATTGAATATTTTGACAAAATTGACTTTTTTGTCAAAAGTTGATCTATTGAGTCAATGGGTTTGTCATTGGGTCAAGGATTGACCATTTTGACCAAAGTTGACTCTTTGGTCAGAGATTGACTTATTGGGTCAATAATTGGTCATTTAGTCAAAAATTGAGTATTTTGACCAAAATAGAATTTTTGGTCAAAATAGTCAATTTTTTGTCAAAAGTTAAGCCATTGGGTCAACTGAATGGTCATTGGGTCAGAATTGACCATTTTGACCAAAGTTGACTTTTTGGTCAAAAGTTGACCTATTTGGTCGATGAGTTAGTAATTGGGTCAACAATTGATAATTTTGAACAAATATGACTTTTTTGGTCAAAAGTTGACCTATTGGGTCAATGGGTTGGTCATTAGGTTAAAAATTGACCATTTCAACCAAAGTTGACTTTTTGGTCAAAAGTTGACCTATTGGGTCAATGGGTGGTCATTAGGCCAAAAGTTGACTATTTTGACCAAAATTGATGTTTTGGTCAAAAGTTGACCTATTGGGTCAATGGGTTTGTCATTGGGTCAAGGATTGACCGTTTTAACCAAAGTTGACTTTATGGTCAGAGATTGACTTATTGGGTCAATAATTGGTCATTAATTTAAAAATTGACTATTTTGACCAAAATTGACTTTTTGGTCAAAAGTTGACCTATTAGGCAAATGGGTTGGTCATTGGGTCAAGGATTGATCATTTGACGAAGTTGACTTTTTGGTCAAAGTTGACGATGAGTCGATGCGTTGGTCATTGGGTCAAGGATTGACCATTTTGACCAAAGTTGACTTTTTGCTCGAAGTTGGCTTATTGGGTCGATAATTGGTCATTAGGTCAAAATTTCTTATTTTGACCAAAATTGACTTTTGGTCAAAGTTGACATTGAGTCAATGGGTTGGTCATTGGGTCAAAGATTGACCTTTTTTAGCGAAGTTGACTTTTTTGTCAAAAGTTGACCTGTAGGGTAAATGGGTTGGTCATTGGGTCAAGGATTGACCATTTTGACCAATGTTGACTTTTTGGTCAGTGATTGACTTATTGGGTCAATAATTGGTCATTAGGTCAAAAATTAATTATTTTGACAAAAATTATATTTTTGCTCAAAATTTGACCCATTGGGTCAACGGGGTAGTCATTGGGTCAGAAATTGACCATCTTGAACAAAGTTGACTTTTTGGTCAAAAGTTGACCAATTTGTTCAATGAGTTGGTAATTGGGTCAAGAATTGACCATTTTGAACGAAGATGACTTTTTGGTCAAAATTTAAGCTTTTGGGTCAATGGGTTGGTCATTGGGTAAAAAATTGACCATTTTGACCAAAGTTGACTTTTTAGTCAAAAGTTGTCTATTGGGTTAATGGGTGGTCATTAGGTCAAAAATTGATTATTTTGACCAAAATTGACTTTTTAGTCAAAAGTTGACCTATTGCGTCAATGGGTTTGTCATTGGGTCAAGGATTGACCATTTTGACCAAAGTTGACTTTTTGGTCAGAGATTCACTTATTAGGTCAATAATTGGTCATTAGGTCAAAAATTGACTATTTTGACCAAAATTGAATTTTTGGTCAAAAGTTAACTCATTAGTTCAACGAGGAGGTCATTGGGTTAGAAATTGACAATTTTGACCAAAGTTGACTTTTTGGTCAAAATTTGACTTATTGGGTTAATGGGTTAGTCATTGAGTCAGAATTGACCATTTTAACCAAACTTAATTTTTTGGTCAAAAGTTGACTTATTGGGTTAATGGGGTGGTCATTAGGTCAAAAATTGATAATTTTGACCAAAATTAACTTTTTGGCCAAAAGTTGACCTATTGGGTCAATGGGTTGGTCATTGGGTCAAAGATTGACCATTTTGACCAAAGTTGACTTTTTGGTCAAAAGTTGACCTATTGGGTCAATGGGTTGGTCATTGAGTAAAAGATTGACAATTTTGACCAAAATTGACTTTCTGGTCAAAAGTTGACCTGTTGGATCAACGGGGTTGGTCATTGGGTCAAGAATTGACTATTTTTATTAAAGTTGATTTTTTTCTTAGAGATTGGCTTACTGGGTCAAAAATTGACTATTTTTACCAAAATTGACTTTTTGGTCAAAAGTTGACTTATTAGGTCAATGGGTTTATCATTGGGTCAAGAACTGACCATTTTGACAAAGTTGAGTTTTAATCAGAGATTTACTTATTGGGTCAATAATTGGTCATTAGGTCAAAAATTAACTATTTTGACCAAAATCAAATTTCTGGTTAACAGTTAACCCATTGGGTGAACGGGGTGGTCATTGGGTCAGAAATTGACCATTTTGACCAAAGTTGACTTTTTGGTCAAAAGTTGACCCATTTGGTCAATGAGTTGGTAATTGGGTTAAGAATTGGCCATTTTGACCAAAGATGACTTTTTAGTCAAAAGTTGACCTATTGGGTCAATGAGTTGGTCATTGGGTCAAAAATTGACCATTTTGACCAAAGTTGACTATTTGGTCAAAAGTTGACCTACTTAGTCAATTAGTGGTCATTAGGTCAAAATTTGTCTATTTTGACCAAAATTGCCTTTTTGGTCAAAAGTTGACCTATTTGGTCAATAGGTTGGTTATTGGGTCAAGGTTTGACCATTTTGACCAAAGTTAACTTTTTGGACAAAAGTTGACCTATTGGGTCAAAGGGTTGGTCATTAGGTCAGAAGTTGACCATTTTGACCAAAGTTGACTTTTTGGTCAAAAGTTGACGTATTGGTTCAATGGCTTTGTCATTGGGTCAAAGATCAAACATTTTGACCAAAGTTGACTTTTTGGTTAGAGATTGGCATACTGGGTAAATTATTCGTCATTAGGTAAAAAATTAGCTATTTTGACCAAAATTGACTTTTTAGTCAATAGTTGACCTATTGGGTCAATGGGTTGATCATTAGGTCAAGGATTGACTAGTTTGACCAAAGTTGACTTTTTTCTCAAAAGTTGACATATTTGGTCAATGAGTTGGTAATTGGGTCAATAATTGACCAATTTGACTGAAGATGATTTTTTGGTCAAAAGTCGATCTATTGGGTCAAAAATTGACCATTTGGACCAAAGTTGACTTTTTGGTCAAAAGTTGACCTATTGGGTCAATGGGTGGTCACTAGGTCAAAAATTGACTATTTTGACCAAAATTGACTTTTTGGTCAAAAGTTGACCTATTCGGTCAATGGGTTGGTCGTTGAGCCAAGAAATGACCATTTTGACCATAGTTGACTTTTCGGTTAGAGCTCGACTTATTTGGTCAATAATTTGTCATTAGGTCAAAAATTGACTTTTTTGGCCAAAATGGTCAATGCGGCGGTCATCATGTCAGAAATTGACCATTTTTTTACCAAAGTTGACTTTTTGGTCAAAAGTTGACCTATTTGGTCAATGAGTTGGTAATTGGATCAAGAATTGACCATTTTGACCAAAGATGACTTTTAGTCAAAAGTTGACCTAGTGGGTTAATGGATTGGTCTATGGGTCAAAAATTGACTCTTTTGGCCAAAGTTGACTTTTTTGTCAAAAGTTGACCTATTTGGTGTTTTTTTACCTGACCAAAATTGACTTTTTGGTCAAAAGTTGACTTATTAGGTCAATGGCTTTGTCATTGGGTCAACGATTGACCATTTTGATCAAAGTTGACTTTTTGGTCAAAAGTTGACTTATTGGGTCAATGGGTTGGTCATTATGTCAAGGATTGACCATTTTGACCAAAATTTACTTTTGGTCAAAAGTTGACATATTTGGTCAATGAGTTGTCATTGGATCAAGGATTATCCATTTTTACCGAAGATGACTTTTGGGTCAAAAGTATTGACCAAAGTTGACTTTTTGGTCAAAAGTGGACCTATTGGTTCAATGGGTGGTCATTATGTAAAAAGTTGACTATTTTGACCAAAATTGACTTTCTGGTCAAAAGTTGACCTATTGTCTCAATGAGTTTGTCATCAAGTCCAGGACTGACCATTTTGACCAAAGTTGACTTTTCGGTCAGAGTTTGACTTATTATGTCAATAATTGTTCTTTAGGTCAAAAATTAAATATTTTGACCAAAACGGTCAACTGGTCAGAAACTGACCATTTTTACCAAAGTTGATTTTTTGGTTAAAAGTTGACCATGTTGGTCAATGAGTTGGTAATTGGGTCAAGAATTGAGCATTTTGAACAAAGATGACTTTTTTGGTCAAAAGTTGACCTATTGAGACAATGGATTGGTCATTGGGTAAAAATTTACTTTTTGGTTAAATGTTGACCTATTGGGTCAATGGGTGGTCATTGGGTCAAAAATTGTCTATTTTGACTAAAATTGATGTTTTGTTCAAAAGTTAACTTATTGGGTCAATGGGTTTGTCATTGGGTCAATGATTCACCATTTTGACCAAAGTTGGCTTTATGTTCAGAGATTGACTTATTGGGTCAATAATTGGTCATTAATTCAAAAATTGACTATTTTGACCAAAATTGACTTTTTGGTCAAAAGTTAACCTATTAGGCCAATGGATTGGTCATTAGGTTAAGGATTGATCATTTTGACCAGAGTTGACTTTTTGGTCAAAAGTTGACCTATTGGGTCAATGGGTTGGTCATTGGGTCAAGGATAGACCATTTTGACCAAAGTTGACTTGTTGATCAAAAGTTTACCTATTGGGTTAATGGGTTAGTCATTGTGTCAGAAATTGACCATTTTGACCAAAGTTGACTTTTAGGTCAAAAGTTGATTTATTGGTTTAATGGGTTTGTCATTGGGTCAAAGATCAACCATTTTGACCAAAGTTGAATTTTTGTTAGAGATTGGCTTACTGGATCAATAATTGGTCATTAGGTCGAAAATTGACTATATTGAACAAAATTAACTTTTTGGTCAAAAGTTGATCTATTGGGTCAATTGGTTGGTCATTAGGTCAAGGATTGACTATTTTAACCAAAGTTACTTTTTCAAAGTTGCATATTTAGTGATGATTGTAATATAATCAAGAATTGACCATTTTATTGAAGATGACTTTGGGTGAAAGTTGATTTATTGAGTAAAAAATGTTGACTAAGTTACTTTTGGCTAAAAGTTGACATTGGTCGATGGGTGGTCATTTGTAAAAGTTGACTATTTTGTTAGATTGACTTTGTCGAAAGGGCTGTTAGTCATTAGGTCTAGGATTGACCATTTTGACCAAAGTTGACTTTTCGGTCAGAGTTTGACTTATTGGGTCAATAATTGGTCATTAGGTCAAAAATTAACTATTTTGACCAAAATGGTCAACGGGTTGGTCATTGGGTCAATGATTGATCATTTTTACCAAAGTTGACTTTTTGGTCAAAAGTTGACCTATTGGGTCAATGGGTTGGTCATTGGGTCAAGGATTGACCATTTTGACCAAAGTTGACTTTTGGTCAGAGCTTGACTTGTTAGGTCAATAATTGGTCATTAATTCAAAAATTGACTATTTTGACCAATTTGACATTTTGATTTGTCATTGGGTTAAGGATTGACCATTTTGACCAAAATTTACTTTTTGGTCAGAGATTAACTTGTTGGGTGAATAATTGGCCATTAATTAAAAAATTAACTATTTTGACCAAAATAGACTTTTTGCTCAAAGGTTGACCTATTAGGCCAATGGGTTGGTCATTGGGTCAAGGATTGACCATTTTGACCAAAGTTAACTTTTTGGTCAAAAGTTGACCTATTGGGTCAATGGGTTGGTCATTGGGTCAAGGATTGACCGTTTTGACCAAAGTTGACTTTTTGGTCAGAGATTGACTTACTGGGTCAATAATTCATCATTAGGTCAAAACTTGACTATTTTGACCAAAATTGACTTTTTGGTCAAAACTTGACCTATTGGATCAATGGGTTGGTCATTGGGTCAAGGATTTTCCATTTTGACCAAAGTTGACTTTTTGGCTAAAAGTTGACCTATTGGTTCTATGGGTTGGTCATTGTGACAAGGATCGACCATTTTGATAAAAATTAAATTTTTTGTCAAAAGTTGGCCCATTGGGTCAACGGGGCGGACAGTGGGTAAAAAATAGACCATTTTGACAAAAAATTGACCATTTTGACCAAAATTGACTTTTTGGTCAAAAGTTGACATATATGGTCAATGAGTTGGTAATTGGGTTAAGGATTGACCATTTTGACTGAAGATGACTTTTTGGTCAAAAGTTGACATATTGGGTCAATGGGTTGGTCATTGGGTCAAAAATTAACCATTTTTACAAAAGTTGACTTTTTGCTCAAATGTTGTCCTATTGGGTCAATGGGTGGCCATTAGGTCAAAAATTGACTATTTTGACCAAAATTGAGTTTTTGGTCAAAAGTTGACCAATTGGGTCAATGGGATTGTCATTGGGTTAAGGATTGATCATTTTAACCAAAGTTGACTTTTTGGTCTGAGATTGACTTATTAGGTCAATAATTGGTTATTAGGTCAAAAATTGACTATTTGGACCAAAATAGAATTTTTGGTTGAAATAGTCAATTTTTGGTCAAAAGTTAACCCATTGGGTCAACGGAGTGGTCATTGGGTCAGAAATTGACCATTTTGACCAAAGTTGACTTTTTGGTCAAAAGTTGACATATTTGGTCAATGAGTTGGCAATTGGGTCAAGTATTGATCATTTTGACCAAATATGACTTTTTTGGTCAAACGTTGACCTATCGGGTCAATGGGTTGGTCATTGGTTCAAAAATGACCATTTTAACCAAAGTTGACTTTTTGGTCAAAACTTAACCTATTCGGTCAATGGGTGGTCATTTGGTCAAAAATTGACTATTTTGACCCAAATTAACTTTTTGGTCAAAAGTTGACCTATTAGGTTATTGGGTCAAAGCATTGACCATTTTGACTAAAGTTGACTTTTTAATCAGAGATTGACTTATTGGGTTAATAATTGGTTATTAATTCAAAAATTGACTACTTTGACCAAAATTGACTTTTTGGTCAAAAGTTGACCTATTAGGCCACTGAGTTGGTCATTGGGTCAAGGATTGATCATTTTAACTAAAGTTGACTTTTTGGTCAAAAGTTGACCTATTGGGTTAATGGGTTGGTCATTGGGTCACGGATTGACCATTTTGACCAAAGTTGACTTTTTGGTCAGAGATTGGCTTACTGGGTCAATAATTGGTCATCAAGTCAAAAATTGACTATTTTGACCAAAATTGACTTTTTGTTCAAAAGTTGACCTTTTGGGACAATGGGTTGGTCATTGGGTCAAGGATTGAACATTTTGACCGAAGTTGACTTTTCGGTCAAAAGTTGACCTATTGGGTCAATGGGTTGGTCATTAGGTCAAGGATTGACCATTTCGACCAAAGTTGACTTTTTGGTCAGAGATTGACTTATTGGGTCAATAATTTGTCATTAGGTCAAAAATTAATTATTTTGACAAAAATTAAACTTTTGGTCAAAAGTTGACCTATTGGGTCAACGTGGTGGTGATTGAGTCAGAAATTGACCATTTTGACAAAAGTTGACTTTTTGTTCAAAAATTGACCTATTTGATCAATGAGTTGGTAAATGGGTCGAGAATTGACCATTTTGATCGAAGATGACTTTTTGGTCAAAAGTTGGCCTATTGGGTCAATAGCTTGGTCATTGGGTAAAAAATTGACCATTTTGACCAAAGTTGACTTTTTGGTCAAAAGTTTGCCTATTGGGTTAATGGGTTTATCATTAGGTCAAAGATTGACCATTTTGACCAAAGTTGACTTTTTGTTCAGAGATTAACTTATTAGGTTAATAATTGGTCATTAGGTCAAAAATTGACTATTTTGACCAAAGTTGAATTTTTTATCAAAAGTTAACCCATCTGGTCAACGGGGTGGTCATTGGGTTAGAAATTGACCATTTTGACCAAAGTTGACTTTTTGGTCAAAAGTTGACACATTTGGTCAATGAGTTGGTAATTTGGTCAAGAATTGACCATTTTGACCAAAGATGATTTTGTGGTAAAAAGTTGACCTATTGGGTCAATGGGTTGGTCATTGGGTAAAAAATTGACCATTTTGACCAAAGTTGACTTTTTGGTCAAAAGCTGAGACATTGGGTGAATGGGTGGTCATTAGGTCAAAATTTGACTATTTTGACCAAAATTGATTTTTTGGTCAAAAGTTGACATATTGGGTCAATGGGTTTGTCATTGGGTCAAGGATTGACCATTTTGACCAAAATTTACTCTTTAGTCAGAGATTGACTTATTGGGTGAATAATTGGCCATTAATTCAAAAATTTACTATTTTGACCAAAATAGACTTTTTGGTCAAAAGTTGACCGATTAAGCCAATGGGTTGGTCATTGGGTCAAGGATTGATCATTTTGACCAAAGTTAACTTTTTGGTCAAAAGTTGACCTATTGGGTCAATGGGTTGGTCATTGGTTCAAAGATTGACCATATTGACCAAAGTTGACTTTTTTGTCAGAGATTGGCTTACTGGGTCAATAATTTGTCATTATGTCAAAATTTAGCTATTTTGACCAAAATTGACTTTTAGGTCAAAACTTGACCTATTGGGTCAATGGGTTGGTCATTGGGTCAAGGATTAACCATTTTGATAAAAATTAAAATTTTTGGTCGAAGTTAACCTGATTAGATTCTGACGGGAGTGGCCATTGGGTCAAAAATTGACCATTTTGACCAAAATTGACTTTTTGGTCAAAAGTTGACATATTTGGTCAATGAGTTAGTAATTGATTTAAGGATTGACCATTTTGACCGAAGATGACTTTTTGGTCAAAAGTTGATCTATTTGGTCAATGGGTTGGTCGTTGGATCAAAAATTGACCAATTTTACAAAAGTTGACTTTTTGGTTAAAAGTTGACCTATTAGGTCAATGGGTGGCCATTAGGTCAAAAATTTACTATATTGACTAAAATTGAGTTTTTGGTCAAAAGTTGACCTATCGGGTCGAGGGGATTGTCATTGGGTCAAGGATTGACCATTTTGACCAATGTTGACATTTTGGTCAGAGATTGACTTATTAGGTCAATAATTGGTTATTATGTCAAAAATTGACTATTTGGACCAAAATAGAATTTTTGGTTGAAATAGTGAATTTTTTCTCAAAAGTTAACCCATCTTGTCAACGGGGTGGTCATTGGGTTAGAAATTGACCATTTTGACCAAAGTTGACTTTTTGGTCAAAAGTTGACACATTTGGTCAATGAGTTGGTAATTTGGTCAACAATTGACCATTTTGACCAAAGATGATTTTGTGGTCAAAAGTTAACGTATTGGGTCAATGGGTTGGTCATTGGGTAAAAAATTGTTCATTTTGACCAAAGTTGACTTTTTTGTCAAAAACTGAGACATTGGGTGAATGGGTGGTCATTAAGTCAAAATTTGATTATTTTGACGAAAATTGATTTTCTGGTCAAAAGTTGACATATTGGGTTAATGAGTTTTTAATTGGGTCAAGGATTGACCATTTTGACCAAAATTTACTTGTTGGTCAGAGATTGACTTAATGGGTGAATAATTGGCCATTTATTCAAAATTTTATTATTTTGACTAAAATAGAATTTTTGGTCAAAAGTTGACCGATTAGGCCAATGGGTGGGTCATTGGGTCAAGGATTGACCATTTTGACCAAAGTTAACTTTTTGGTCAATAGTTGACCTATTGGGTCAATGGGATGGTCATTGGTTCAAGGATTGACCATTTTGACCAAAGTTAACTTTTTGGTCAGAGATTGGCTTACTGGGTCAATAATTCGTCATTAGGTCAAAATTTGACTATTTTGACCAAAATTAACTTTTTTGTCAAAACTTGACCTATTGGGTCAAGAATTGACCATTTTGATCGATGTTGCATTTTTGGTTAAAAGTTGACCAATTGGGTCAATGGGTTGGTCATTGGGTCAAGGATTGACCATTTTGATAAAAATTAAATTTTTTGTCAAAAGTTGACCCATTGGGTCAACGGGGTGGCCATTGGGTTAAAAATGGAGCATTTTGACCAAAATTGACTTTTTGGTCAAAAGTTGACATATTTGGTCAATGCGTTGGTAATTGGTTTAAGGATTGACCATTTTGACCGAAGATGACTTTTTGGTTAAAAGTTGATCTATTTGGTCAATGGGTTGGTCGTTGGATCAAAAATTGATCATTTTTACAAAAATTGACTTTTTGGTTAAAAGTTAACCTATTAGGTCAATGGGTGGCCATTAGGTCAAAAATTTACTATTTTGTCCAAAATTGAGTTTTTGGTCAAAAGTTGACTTACTGGGTCAATGGTATTGTCATTGGGTCAAGGATTGGCCATTTTGACCAAAGTTGACATTTTGGTCAGAGATAGACTTATTAGGTTAATAATGGTCATTAGGTCAAAAATTGATTATTTGGACAAAAATAGAATTTTTGGTTGAAATAGTGAAATCTGGTCAACAAGGTGGTCATTGGGTTAGAAATTGACCATTTTGACCAAAGTTGACTTTTTGGTCAAAAGTTGACATGTTTGGTCAATGAGTTGGTAATTTGGTCAAGAATTGACCATTTTGACCAAAGATGATTTTGGGGTAAAAGTTGACCTGATTGGGTCGATGGGTTGGTCATTGGGTAAAAGCTGTCCATTTTGACCAAAGTTGACTTTTTGGTCAAAGTGGACATTGGGTGAATGGGTGGTCATTAGGTCGAAATTTGACTATTTTGACCAAAATTGATTTTTGGTCGAAAGTTGACATATTGGGTGCGATGGGTTTGTCATTGGGTCGAGATTGACCATTTTGACCAAAATTTACTTTTTGGTCAGTAATTAACCTATTGGGTGAATAATTGGCCATTAATTCAAGAATTTACTATTTTGACCAAAATAGACTTTTTGGTCGAAAGTTGACTCGATTAGGCGATGGGTTGGTCATTGGGTCAAGGATTGACCATTTTGACCAAAGTTAACTTTTCGGTCAATAGTTGACCTATTGGGTCAATGGGTTGGTCATTGGTTCAAGGATTCACCATTTTGACCAAAGTTGATTTTTCAGTCAAAAGTTGACCTATTGGGTCAATGGGTTGGTCATTGGGTCACAGATTGACCACTTTGACCAAAATTGACTTTTTGATCAGAGATTGACTTACTAGGCCAATAATTGGTTATCAGGTCAAAAATTGACTATTTTGACCAAAATTGACTTTTTGGTCAAAAGTTGACCTTTTGGGTCAATGGGTTGGTCTTTGGGTCAAGGATTGACCATTTTGACCGAAGTTGACTTTTCGATCAAAAGTTGACCTATTGGGTCAATAGGTTTGTCATTGGGTCAAGGATTGACCAATTTGACCAAAGTTGACGTTTTGGTCAGAGATTGACTTATTGGGTCAATAATTGGTCATTAGCTCAAAAATTAATTATTTTGACAAAAATTAATTTTTTGGTCAAAAGTTAAACTATTGGGTCAACGGGGTGCTGATTGGGTCAGAAATTGTCATTTTAACAAAAGTTGACATTTTGGTCAAAAGTTGACCTATTTAGTCAATGATTTGGTAATTGGGTCATGAATTGACCATTTAGATCGAAGATGACTTTTTGTTTAAAAGTAGATCTATTGGGTCAATGGGTTGGTCATTGGGTTAAAAATTGACATTTTGACCAAAGTTAACTTTTTGGTCAAAAGTTGGCCTATTGGATCAATGGGTGGTCATTAGGTAAAAAATTGACTATTTTGATCAAAATTGACTTTTTGGTTAAATGTTGACATATTGGGTTAATGGATTTGTCATTGGGTCAAGGATTGACTATTTTGACCAAAGTTGACTTTTTGGTCACAGATTAACATTGGGTCAATAATTGGTCATTAGGTAAAAAATTAACTATTTTGACCAAAGTTGAATTTTTTATCAAAAGGTAACCCATTGGGTGAACAGGGTGGTCATTGGGTCAGAAATTGACCATTTTGACCAAAGTTTACTTTTTTTGTCAAAAGTTGACCCTTTTGGTTAATGAGTTGGTAATTTGGTGAAGAATTGACCATTTTGACCAAAGATGACTTTTTGGTAAAAAGTTGACATATTGGGTCAATGGGTTGTTCATTGGGTTAAAAATTGACCATTTTGGCCAAAGTTGACTTTTTGGTCAAAAGTTGACATATTGGGTCAATGGGTGGTCATTAAGTCAAAAATTGATTATTTTGACCAAAATTTACTATTTGGTCAAAAGTTGACCTATTGGGTCAATGGGTTTGTCATTGGGTCTAGGATTGACCATTTTGATCAAAGTTGACTTTGTGGTCAGAGATTGACTTATTGGGTCAATAATTGGTCATTAATTCAAGAATTGACCATTTTGACCAAAGATGACTTTTTTGGTCAAAAGTTGACCTATTGGGTCAATGGGTTGGTCATTGGGTCAAGGATTGACCATTTTGATCAAAGTTGACTTTTTGGTTAGAGATTGACTTATTGGGTTAATAATTGGTCATTAATTCAAAAATTGACCATTTTGACAAATGTCGACTTTTTAGTCAAAAGTTGACCTATTTGGTCAATGAGTTGGTAATGGGGTCAAGAATTGACCATGTTGACCAAAGCTGACTTTTTTGGTTAAAAGTTGACCTATTGGGTCAATGGGTTGGTCATTTGGTCAATGATTGACCATTTTGACAAAAGTTAACTTTTTGGTCAGAGATTGGTTTACTGGGTCAATAATTGGTCATTAGGTCAAAAATTGACTATTTTGGCTAAAATTAACTTTCTTGTCAAAGGTTGACCTATTAGGTCAATGGGTGGTGATTAAGTCAAAAATTAACTTTTTGGTCAAAAGTTAACCTGTTGGGTCAATGGGTTTGTCATTAGGACAAAGATTGACTATTTTGACCAAAGTTGACTTTTTGGTCAGAGATTGATTTATTGGGTCTATAACTAATCATTAGGGCAAAAATTGTCTATTTTGACCATAATCGAATTTTTTGTCAAAGGTTAACCAATTGGGTCAACGGGAGGGTCATTGGGTCAGAAATTGATCATTTTGACCAAAGATGACTTTTTGGTCAAAAGTTGACATATTTGGTCAATGAGTTGGTAATTGGGTAAAGAATTAACCATTTTGACCAAATATGACTTTTTGGTCAAACGTTGACCTAATGGGTCAATGGGTTAGTCATTGGGTCAAAAATTGACCATTTTAACCAAAGTTGACTTTTTGGTCAAAACTTGACCTATTGGGTCAATGGGTGGTCATTTGGTCAAAAATTGACTATTTTGACCCAAATTAACTTTTTGGTCAAAAGTTGACCTATTAGGTCAATGGGTTTGTCATTGGGTCAAGGATTGACCATTTTGACCAAAGTTGACTTTTTAATCAGAGATTGTCTTATCGGGTTAATAATTGGTTATTAATAAAAAAATTTACTACTTTGACAAAAAATTGACTTTTTGGTCAAAAGTTGACCTATTAGGCCACTGGGTTGGTCATTGGGTCAAGGATTGATCATTTTGACCAAAGTTGACTTTTTGGTCAAAAGTTGACCTATTGGGTTAATGGGTTGGTCATTGGGTCACAGATTGACCATTTTGACCAAAGTTGAGTTTTTGGTCAGAGATTGGCTTACTTGGTCAATAATTGGTCATCAGGTCAAAAATTGACTATTTTGACCAAAATTGACTTTTTAGTCAAAAGTTGACCTTTTGGGTCATTGGGTTGGTCATTGGGTCAAGGATTTACCATTTTGACCGAAGTTGACTTTTTGGTCAAAAGTTGACTTATTGGGTCAATGGATTGGTCATTGGGTCAAGGATTGACCATTTTGACCAAAGTTGACTTTTTGGTCAGAGATTGACTTATTGGGTCAACAATTGGTCATTAGGTCAAAAATTAATTATTTTGACAAAAATTAAATTTTTGGTCAAATGTTGTCCTATTAGGTCAACGGGGTGGTGATTGGGTCAGAAATTGACTATTTTGACAAAAGTTGACTTTTTGGTCAAAATTTAACCTATTTGGTCAATGAGTTGGTAATTGGGTCAAGTATTAACCATTTTGACCGAAGATGACTTTTTGGTTAAAAGTTGATCTATTGGGTCAATGGGTTGGTCATTGGGTCAAAAATTGACCATTTTGACCAAAGTTGACTTTTTGGTCAAAAGTTGGCCTATTGGATCAATGGGTGGTCATTAGGTCAAAAACTAACTATTTTGATCAAAATTGACTTTTTGGTCAAACGTTGACCTATTGGATCAATTGGTTTGTCATTAGGTCTAGGATTGGCCATTTTGACCAAAGTTGACTTTGTGGTCAGAGATTGACTTATTAGGTCAACAATTGGTCATTAATTCAAAAATTGACTATTTTAACCAAAATTCACTTTTTGGTCAAAAGTTAACCTATTAGGCCAATGGGTTGGTCATTGGGTCAAGGATTGACCATTTTGACCAAAGTTGACATTTTGGTTAGAAATTGACTTATTGGGTTAATAATTGGTCATTAATTTAAAATTGACCATTTTGACCAAAGTTGACTTTTTGGTCAAAAGTTGACATATTTGGTCAATGAGTTGGTAATTGGGTCAAGAATTGACCATTTTGACCAAAGATGACTTTTTTGGTCAAACGTTGACCTATTGGGTCAATGTGTTGGTCATTGGGTTAAGGATTGATCATTTTGACCAAAGTTGACTTTTAGTCTGAGATTAACTTACTGGGTCAATTGGTCATTAGGTCAAAAATTGACTATTTTAGCTAAAATTGACTTTTTGGTCAAAAGTTGACCTATTGGGTGAATGGGTGGTCATTAAGTCAAAAATTGATTATTTGACAAAAATTGACTTTTTGGTAACCTATTGGGTCAATGAGTTTGTCATTGGGTCAAGTATTGACCTTTTTGACCAAAGTTGACTTTTTGGTCAGAGATTGACTTATTGGATCAAGAATTGGTCATTAGGTCAAAAATGACTATTTTGACCAAAATCGAATTTTTTGTGAAATGTTAACACATTAGGTCAACGGGAGGGTCATTGGGTCAGAAATTGACCATTTTGACCAAAGATAACTTTTTGGTCAACAGTTGACCTATTTTGACCAAAATTGACATTTTGGTCAAAAGTTGACCTATTTGGTTAATGAGTTTGTCATTGGGTCAAGGATTGACCATTTTGACCAAAGTTGACTTTTTGGTCAGAGATTGACTTATTGGGTCAATAATTTGTCATTAGGTCAAAAATTGACTATTTTCACCAAAATTGAATTTTTGGTCAAAAGTTAACCCATTGGGTCAACGGGGTGGTCATTGGGTCAGAAATTAACCATTTTGACCAAAGATGACTTTTTGGTCAAAAGTTGACCTATCGGGTTAATGAGTTGGTCTTTGGGTCAAAAATTGACCATTTTGACCAATGTTGACTTTTTGGTCAAAAGTTGACTTATTGGGTCAATGGGTGGTCATTAAGTCAAAAGATTGACTATTTTGAGCAAAATTAACTATTTGGTCAAAAGTTGACCTATTGGGTCAATGGGTTTGTCATTGGGTAAAGGATTGACCATTTTGACCTAAGTTGAGTTTTTGGTCAGAGATTGGCTTACTGGGTCAATAATTGGTCATTAGGTCAAAAATTGACTATTTTGGCCAAAATTGACTTTTTGGTCAAAAGTTGACTTATTGGGTCAATGAGTTGGTCATTGGGTCAAGGATTGGCCATTTTGACCAAAGTTGAATTTTTGGTCAAAAGTTGACCTATTTAAGTCAATGAGGAGGTCATTTGGTCAAAAATTGACAATTTTAAGCAAAATTGTCATTTTGGTCAAAAGTTGACCTTTTGGGTCAATGTGTTGGTCATTGGGTTAATGATGACCATTTTGGCCAAAGTTGACTTTTTATTCAAAAGTTGACAAATTGGGTCAATGGGGTGGTCATTAGATCAAGGATTGACCATTTTCGCCAAAGTTGACATTTAGTTCATTGTGTCAGAAATTGACCATTTTGTCCAAATTTAACTTTTTGTTCAAAAGTTAACCTTTGGGGTCAATCGGTCAAGTTTACCTATTTTGACAACAATAAATTTTTTGGTAAAAAGTTAACCTATTGGGTCAACGGGGTGGTTATGTGGTCAGAAATTGACCATTTTGACCAAAGTTGAATTTTTGGTCAAAAGTTGACCTATTTGGTCAATGAGTTGGTTACTGGGTCAAGAATAAACCATTTTAACCAAATAAGACTTTTCGGTCAAAAGTTGACTTAATGGGTTAATGAGTTTGTCATGGGTCAAAAATTGACCATTTTTACCAAAGTTGACTTTTTGGACAAAAGTTGACTTATTAGATCGACAGGTGGTCATTAGGTCAATACATTGATCATTTTGACTAAAATTGACTTTTGTCAAAAGTTTACTATTAGATTAAGAATTGACCATTATGACCAAAGTTGAATTTTTGGTCACAGATTGACTTATTGGGTCAATAATTGGTCATTTGGTCAAAAATTGATTATTTTGACCAAAATTAAAATTTTGGTCAGATGATGACTCATTGGGTCAACGACATGGTCATTGGGTCAGGAATTGACCATTTTGACCAAAGTTGACTTTTTGGTCAAAAGTTGACTTATTTAGTTAATGAGTTTGTAAATGGGTCAAGAATTGACCATTTTGACCGAAGATGACTTTTTGGTCAAAATTTGATCTGTTGGGTCAATTGGTTGGTTATTGGGTCAAAATATGACTAATTTGACCAAAGTTGATTTTTTGGTCAAAAATTGGCATATTGGGTTAATGGGTGGTCATTATGTCAAAAATTGACTATTTTGACCAAAATTAACTTTTTGGTCAAAAGCTGACCTATTGGGTCATTGGGCTTATCATTGGGTTAAAGATTAACCATTTTGACCAAAGTTGACTTTTTTGTCAGAGATTGACTTATTGGGTCGATCATTGGTCATTAGGTCAAAAATTGACTATTTTGACCAAAATTGAATTTTTTGTCAAAAGTTAACCCATTGGGTCAACGGGGTGGTCATTGGGTGAAATTGACCATTTTGACCAAAGTTGACTTTTTGGTCAAAAGTTGACCTATTTGGTCAATGAGTTGGTAATTTGGTCAAAAATTGACCATTTTGACCAAAGATGACTTTTTGGTCGAAAGTTGACTTATTCGGTCGATGGGTTAGTCATTGGGTAAAATTGACCATTTTGACCAAAGTTGAGTTTTTGGTCAAAAGTTGACCTATTGGGTCAAAGTGTGGTCATTAAGTCAAAAATTGACTATTTTGACCAAAATTGACTTTTTTTGTTAAAAGTTGACCTATTGGGTCAATGGGTCTGTCATTGGGTCAAGGATTGCCATTTTGACGAAAGCTGACTTTTTCGTCAGAGATTGATTTATTGGATCAATAATTAGTCATGAATTCAAAAATTGACTATTTTGACCAAAATTGACTTTTTGGTCAAAAGTTGACCTATTCGGCTAATGGGTCGGTCATTTGGTCAAGGATTGATCATATTGACCAAAGTAAACTTTTTGGTCAAAAGTTAACCTTTTGGGTCAATGGGTCGATATTTGGTTCAAGGATTAACCATTTTGACAAAAGATGACTTTTTAGTCAAAGATTAGCTTACAAGATCAATAATTGGTCATTAGGTCAATAATTGACTATTTTGACCAAAATTAACTTTTTGGTCAAAAGTTTACCTATTAGGCTATTGGGATGGTCATTGGGTCAAAGATAGATCATTTTGACCAAAATTGACTTTTTAGTCACAAGTTGACCTATTAGGCCCATGGGTTGGTCATTGGGTCATGGATTAATCATTTTGACCAATGTTGACTTTTTGGTCAAAAGATGACCTATTGGGTCAATGGGTTGGTCATTGGGTCAAGGATTGACCATTTTGACCAAAGTTGACTTTTTATTCAGAGATTGGCTTACTAGGTCAGTAATTGGTCATTAGGTCAAAAAATTGACTATTTTGACCAAAATTGTCTTTTTAGTCGAAAGTTGACTTATTAGATTCGATGGGTTGGTCATTGGATCAAGATTGACCATTTTTACCAAAGTTGACTTTTTGGTCAAAGATTGACTTATTGGATCAATAATTGGTCATTAGGTCAAAAATTGATTATTTTGACCAAAATTAAATTATTGGTCAAAAGTTGACCCATTGGGTCAACGGGGTGACCATTGGGTTAGAAATTGACCATTTTGACTAAAGTTGACTTTTGGTCAAAAGTTGACCTATTTGGTCAATGAGTTAGTAATTGGGTCAACAATTGATTATTTTGATGGAAGATGACTTTTTTGTTAAAATTTGATCTATCGGGTCAATGGGTTGGTCTTTGAGTCAAAAATTGACCATTTTGGCCAAAGTTGACTTTTTGGACAAAAGTTGACCTATTGGGTTAATGGGTGGTCATTAGGTCAAAAATTCACTATTTTTACCAAAATTGGCTTTTTGATCAAAGGTTGACCTATTGGGTCAAAGGTTTTATCATTGGGTCAAGGATTGACCATTTTGACCAAAGTTGACTTTTTGGTCAGAGATTGGCTTCTAGGTCAATAATTGGTCATTAGGTCAAAAATTGACTATTTTGACCAAAATTGACTTTTTTTTTTTCAAAAGTTGACCTGTTAAGTCAATGGGTTGGTCAATGTGTCAAGGATTGACCATTTTGACCAAAGTTGTCCTTTTGGTGAAAAGATAACATATTTAGGTCAATGAGGCGGTCATTTGGTCAAAATTTAACAATTTTGATCAAAATTGACTTTTTCGTAAAAAGTTGACTTATTAGGTTAATATGTTGGTCATTGGGTCAAGGATTAACCATTTTGGCCAAAGTTGACTTTTTAGTCGAAAGTTACAAAATGGCTCATTGGGTTCGTCATTGGATCAAGGATTGACCATTTTGACCAAATTTAGGTCATGGTGTCAGAAATTGACCATTTTGACCAAATTTCACTTTTTGGTCAAAAGTTAACCTTTTGGGTCAATGAGGTGGTCATTAGGTCAAAATTGATAATTTTGACCAAAATTGACTTTTTGGTCAAAAGTTGTCCTTTTGGGTCAATGAGTTGGTCATTGGGTCAATGATTGATCATTTTGGCCAAAGTTGACTTTTGGATCAAAAGTTGACCTATGGGTCAATGGGTTGGTCGTTCGGTCAAGGATTGACCATTTTGACCAAAGTTGACTTTTTGGTCAAAAATTAACCTATTGGGTCAATAATTGGTCATTAGTCAAAAATTTACTATTTTGACCAAAAATGACTTTTTGGTCAAAAATCGATCTTTTGGGTCAGTGGGTTGGTCATTGGGTTAAGGATTTACCATTTTGACCAAAGTTGACTTTTTGTTCAAAAGTCGACCTAACGAGTCAATGGGTTTGTCATTGGGTCAACGATTGACCATTCAGACCAAAGTTGACTTTTTGGTCAGACATTGACTTATTGGGTCAATAATTAGTCATTAGGTAAAAAATTGACTATTTTGACCCAAATTGACTTTTTGTTCAAAAGATAACTTATTGGGTCAATGCGTTGGTCATTGGTTCAGTAAATGACTATTTTGACCAAAGTTGATTTATTTGTCAAAAGTTGACTTATTGGTCAATGGGTTGGTCATTGCGTCAAAAATTGACCATTTTGACCAAAGTTGACTTTTTGGTCGAAAGTTGACTTATTTGGTCAATGGGTGGTCATTAGGTCGAAATTTGACTTTTTTGACCAAAATTGACTTTTTGGTTAAATATTGACCTATTGGGTTAATGGGTTGGTCTTTGGGTCAAGGTTTAACAATTTTGACAAAAGTTGACTTTTTGGTCAAAAGTTGACCTATTGGGTCATTGGGTTACAAATTGACCATTTTGACAAAAGTTGACTTTTTGGTCAAAAGTTGACCTATTGGGTCAATGGGTTTGTCATTGGGTCAAAGATCAACTTTTTTGACCAAAGTTGACTTTTTGGTCAGAGATTGTCTTATTGGGTCAATAATTGGTCATTAGGTCAATAATTGACTATTTTGACCAAAATTGACTTTTTGGTCAAAAGTTGACCTATTGGGTCGATGGGTTGGTCATTAGGTCAAGGATTGACCATTTTGACCAAAGTTGACTTGTTGGTCAAAAGTTGACCTATTGAGTCAATGGGTTGGTCATCGGGTCAAGGATTGACCATTTTGCCAAAGTTGACTTTATGGTCAGTGGTTGACTTATTGGGTCAACAATTGGTCATTAGGTCAATAATTGACTATTTTGACCAAAATTAAATTTTTGGTCAAAAGTTGACCCATTGGGTCAACAGGGTGGTTATCGGGTCAGAAATTGACCATTTTGATCCAAGTTGACTTTTTGGTCAAAAGTTGACCTATTTTGTCAATGAGTTGGTAATTGGGTCAGGAATTGACCATTTTGACCAAGGATGACTTTTTGGCAAAGGTTGATCTATTTGGTTAATGGGTTGGTCATTGGGTAAAAAATAGACCATTTTGACCAAAGTTGACTTTTTGGTCAAAAGTTGACCTTTTAGGCAATGGGTTGGTCATTGGGTCAAGGATTGACCATTTTGACCAAAGTTGAATTTTTGGTAACAGATTGGCTTATTGGGTTAATAATTGATCATTAGGTCAAAAATTGACTATTTTGACCAAAATTAACTTTTTGGTCAAAAGTTGACCTATTGGGTCAATGGGTGGTCATTAAGTCAAAAATTGACTATTTTGGCCAAAATTGACTGTTTGGTCAAAATTTGACCTATTGGGTCAATGGGTTTAGCATTGGGTCAAGGATTTACCATTTTGACTAAAGTTGACTTCTTGGGCAGAGATTGACTTATTAGGTTAATAAATGGTCATTAAGTCAAAAATTGACTATTTTGACAAAATTAAATTTTTGGTGAAAAGTTAACTCATTGAGTTAACGGGTGGTCATTGGGTCAGAAATTGACAATTTTGACCAAAGATGACATTTTGGTCAAAAGTTGAACTATTTTGACCAAAATTAAATTTTTTGTCAATAGTTAACCCATTGAGTTAACGTGGTGGTCATTGGGTCAGAAATTGATCATTTTGACCAAAGTTGACTTTTTGGTCAAAAGTTGACCTGTTTGGTGAATGAGTTGGTAATTGGGTCAAGAATTGACCGTTTTGACCAAAGATGACTTTTTTTGTCAAAAGTTGACCTATTTGGTGAATGAGTTGGTAATTGGGTCAAGAATTGACCATTTTGACCAAAGATGTCTTTTTGGTCAAAACTTGACCTATTGGGTCAATGGGTTGGTCATTGGGTCAAAAATTGACCATTTTGCCCAAAGTTGACTTTTTGGTGAATAGTTGACCTATTGGGTCGATGGGTGGTCATTAGATCAAAAATAGACTATTTTGACCAAAATTGACTTTTTGGTTAAAAGTTTACCTATTGGGTAAATGGGTTTGTCATTGGGTCAAGGATTGACCATCTTGTCCAAAGTTGACTTTTTGGTCAGAGTTTCACTTATTGGGTCAATAATTGGTCATTAGGTCTAAAATTAACTATTTTGACCAAAATTAAATTTTTGGTCAAAACTTAACCCATTGGGTCAACGAGGAGGTCATTGGGTCATAAATTCACCATTTTGACCAAAGAGGACTTTTTGGTCAAATGTTAACCTATTTTGACCAAAATTGAATTTTTGTTCAAAGGTTAACAAATTGGGTCACCGGGGAGGTCATTGGGTCAGAAATTCACCATCTTGACCAAAGTTGACTTTTTGGTCAAAGGTTGACATATTGGGTTAAAAATTGAGCTTTTGGACCAAAGTTGACTTTTTGGTCAAAAGTTGACCTATTGGGTCAATGGTTGATCATTAGGTCAAAATTTATCTATTGACCAAAATTGACTTTTTGGTCAAAAGTTGACCTATTGGGCTAATGGGTTAGTCTTGAGTCAAGAATTGACCATTTTGACCAAAGTTAGCTTTTTTGTCAGAGATTGACTTATTGAGTCAATAATTGGTCATTAATTCAAAAATTGACTATTTTTGTCATTAGGTAAAAAATTGACTATTTTGACAATAATTAATTTTTTGGCCAAAAGTTGACCCATTGTGTCAACGAGGTGGACATTGGGTCAGAAATTGACCATTTTAACCAAAGTTAACTTTTTGGTCAAAAGTTGACCTATTTGGTCAATGAGTTAGTAATTGGGTCAAAAATTGACCATTTTGACCAAAGATGACTTTTTGGTCAAAAGTTGATCTATTGGGCCAATGGGTTGGTCATTGGGTCAAAAATTGACCATATTGACCAAAGTTGACTTTTTGGTCAAAAGTTGACCTATTGGGTTAATGGCTGGTCATTCATTCAAAAATTGACTATTTTGACCAAAATTGACTATTTGGTCAAAAGTTGACCTATTGGGTCAATGGCTTTGTCATTGGGTCAAGGAATGTTAATTTTAACCAAAGTTGAATTTTAGGTCAGAGATTGACTTATTGGGTCAAAAATTGGTCATTAGTTCAAAAGTGAATATTTTGACCAAAATTGAATTTATGGTCAAAAAAACTCATTGGGTCAATGGGGTAGTCATTGGGTCAGAAATTGACCATTTTGACCAAAGATGATTTTTTGTCAAAAGTAGACCTATGGGGTCAATGGGTTGGTCATTGAGTCAAAAATTGACCATTGGGTAATCGATTGACTTATTGGGTAATGGGTCTGTCATTGGGTAATGGATTGACAATTTTGACCAAAGTTGACTTTTTGGTCATAGATTAACTTATTGGGTCCATAATTGGTCATTAGGTCAAAAATTGATTATTTAAAATAAAATTTAATTTTTGGTCAGAAGTTAACCCATTGGGTCAACAGGGTGGTCATTGGGTCACAAATTGACCATTTTGACCAAAGTTAACTTTTTGGTCAAAAGTTGACCTATTTGGTCAATGAGTTGGTAATTGGGTCAAGAATTAATCATTTTGAGTAAAGATGACTTTTTAGTCAAAAGTTGACCTATAGGGTCAATGGGTTGCTCATTGGGTCAAAAATTGTCCACTTTGACCAAAGTTGACTTTTTTGGTCAAAAGTTGATCTTTTGGGTCAATGGGAGGTCATTAGGTCAAAATTTGACAATTTTGACCAAATTGACTTTTTGGTCAAAAGTTGACCTATTGGGTCAATAGGTTTGTCATTGGGTCAAGGATTGATCATTTTGACCAAAGTTGACTTTTTGGTCAGAGATTGACTTATTGGGTTAATAATTGGGCATTAATTCAAAAATTAACTATTTTTACCAAAATTGACTTCTTGGTCAAAAGTTGACATTAGGCCAATTGGTTGGTCATTGTGTCAAGGATTGATGATTTTGACCAAAGTTGTCTTTTTTGTCAAAAGTTGACCTATTGGGTCAATGGGTTGGTCATTGGGTCAAGGATTAACCATTTTGAACAAAGTTGACTTTTTGGTCAGAGATTGACTTATTGGGTCAATAATTGGTCATTAATTCAAAAAAATTAACTATTTTGACCAAAATTGATATTTTGAACAAAAGTCGATCTACTGGGTCAGTGGGTTGGTCATTAGGTCAAGGATTTACCATTTTGACCGAAGTTGACTTTTGGGTCAAAAGTTGACCTATTCGGTCAATGGGTTTGTCATTGGGTTAAGGATTGACCATTTGGCCAAAGCTGACTTTTTGGTCAAAGATTGACTTATTGAATCAATAATTTGTCATTAGGTCAAAATTGATTACTTTGACCAAAATTAAGTTTTTTGTTAAAAGTTGACCCATTGGTTCAACAGGGTGGTCTTTAGGTCAAAAATTGACCATTTTCACCAAAGTTCACTTTTTAATCAAAAGTTGACCTTTTTGATCAATGAGTTGTTAATTATGTCAAGAATTGACCATTTTCACCAAAGTTCACTTTTTTGTCAAAAGTTGATCTATTGGGTCAATGGTTGGTCATTGGGTCAAAAATTGATCATTTTGACCAAAGTTGTTTTTTTGTCAAAAGTTGACCTATTGGGTCAATGAGTTGGTCATTGGGTCAAGGATTGACTATTTTGAACAAAGTTGACTTTTTGGTCAAAGATTGGCTTAGTGGGTAAATAATTGGTCATTAGGTCAAAAATTAACTATTTTGACCAAAATTGACTTTTTGGTCAAAAGTTGACTTTTTGGGTCAATGGATGGTCATTAAGTAAAAAATTGACTATTTTGACCAAAATTGACTTTTTTGATCAAAAGTTGACCTATGGCTCAATGGGTTTGTCATTAGTTCAAGAATTGACCATTTTGACCAAAGTTGACTTTTTTGTCAGAGATTGACTTACTGGGTCAATAATTAGTTATTAGGTCAAAAATTAACTATTTTGACCAAAATTGACTTTTTGGTCAAAAGTTAACCCATAAGGTGAACGGGGTGGTCATTGGGTCAGAAATTGACCATTTTGTCCTAAAATGACTTTTTGGTCAAAAGTTGACCTATTTGGTCAATGAGTTGGTAATTGGGTCAAGAATTGACCATTTTGACAAAAGTTAACTTTTTTGTCAAAAGTTGATCAATTGGGTCAATAGGTTGTCATTCAGTCAAAATTTGAATATTGTGACAAAAAGTGACTGTTTGGTCAAAAGTTAACCTATTGGGTTAATGGGTTTGTCATTGCGCCAAATATTGACCATTTTGACTAAAGTTGACTTTTTGGTCAGAGATTGACTTGTTCGGTCAATAATTGGTCTTTAATTCAAGATATGACTATCTTGACCAAAATTGACTTTTTTTTATCAAAAGTTGACCTATTGGCCAATAGGTTGGTCATTGGGTCAAGGATTGATCATTTTGACTAAAGTTGACTTTTTGGTCAAAAGTTGATCTATTGGGTCAATGGGTTGGTCATTGGATCAAGGATTGACCATCTTGACCGAAGTTGACTTTTTGGTCAGAGATTGACTTATTGGGTCAATATGGTCTTTAAGAAAAAATTGAATAATTTGACCAAAATTAAATTTTTGGTCAAAAGTTGACCCATTGGGTCAACGGGGTGGTCATTGGGTGAGAATTTGTTAATTTTGACCAAAGTTGACTTTTTGGTCAAAAGTTGACCTATTTGTTCAATGAGTTCGTAATTGGGTCAAGTATTGACTATTTTGACCGAAGATGACTTTTTGGGTCAAAATTTGATTTGTTGGGTCAATGGATTGGTCGTTGGGTCAAAAGTTGACCATTTTGACCAAAGTTATCTTTTTGGTCAAAAGTTGACCTATTGCGTTAATTGGTGGTCATTAGGTCAATGGGTTTTGTCATTAGGTCAAGGATTTACCATTTTAACCAAAGTTGACTTTTTGGTCGAAGATTGACTTATTGGGTCAATAATTGGTCATTAGATCAAAAATTGACTATTTTGAGCAAAATTGAATTTTTGGTCAAAAGTTAACCCATTGGTTAAAATGGGAGGTCATTGGGTCAGAAATTGACCATTTTGACCAAAGTTGACTTTTTGGTCAAAAGTTGACCTATTTGGCCAATGAGTTGTTAATTGGGTTAAGAATTGACCAGACATTTTTGGTCAAAGGTTGACCTATTTGGTTAATGGGTTGGTCATTCGGTCAAAAATTGATCATTTCGACCAAAGTTATCTTTTTGGTCAAAAGTTGACCAATTGGGTTAATGGGTGGTCATTAGGTCAAAAATTGACTATTTTGACCAAATTGACTATTGGTCAAAATTTGACCGATGAGGTCAATGGGTTTGTCATTAGGTCAAGGACTGACCATTTTTACCAAAGTTGACTTTTTGGTCAAAGATTGACTTATTGGCTCAATAATTGGTCATTAGGTCAAAAATCGACTATTTTGACCAAAATTGAATTTTTGGTCAAAAGTTAACCCATTAGTTAAAATGGGAGGTCATTGGGTTAGAAATTGACCATTTTGACCAAAGTTGACTTTTTGGTCAAAAGTTGACCTATTTGGCCAATGAGTTGGTAATTGGGTCAAGAATTGACCATTTTGACCAAAGATGACATTCTTGGTCAAAAGTTGACCTATTGGGTCAATGGGTGACTATTAGGTCAAAAATTGATTATTTTGACCAAAATTGACTTTTCTGTCAATAGTTGACCTATTGGGTTAATGGTTTTGTCATTGGGTCAAGGATTGACCATTTTTTACCAAAGTTGACTTATTGTTCATAGATTGGCTTACTGGGTCAATAATGATCATTAGGTCAAAAATTGACTATTTTTACCAAAATTGACTTTTTGGTCAAAAGTTGACCTATTGGGTCAATTGGTTGGTCAATGTGTCAAGGATTGACCATTTCGACCAAAGTTGTTTTTTTTGTCAAAAGTTGACCTATTTAGGTCTATGAGGCGATTCATTCGATCAAAAATTGACAATTTTGAGCAAAACTGACTTTTTAGTCAAAAGTTGACCTATTGGGTCAATGGATTGGTTATTGGGTCAAGGATTAACCATTTTGGCCAAAGTTGACTTTTTAGTGAAAAGTTGACAAATTGGGTTAATGGGTTGGTCATTGGATCAAGGATTGACCATTTTCACCAAAGTTGACATTTGGTCATTGTGTTAGAAATTGACCATTTTGACCAAATTTGACTTTTTGGTCAAATGTTGATCTTTTGGGTCAATGAGGTGGTCCTTAGGTCAAAAATTGACCATTTTGACCAAACTTGACTTTTTGGTCAAAAGTTGACCTATTGGGTTAATGGGTTGGTCATTGGGTCAAGGATTAACAATTTGACCAATGTTGACTTTTTGGTCAAAGGTTGACCTATTGGGTCAATAATTGGTCATTAAGTCAAAAATTTGCAATCTTAACGAAAATTGACTTTGGGTCAAAAGTCGATCTATTGGGTTAGTGGATTGCTCATTGGGTCAAGGATTTAGAATTTTGACAAAAGTTGACTTTTTGGTCAAAAGATGACCTAGTGGGTCAATTGGTTTGTCATTTGGTCAAGGATTGACCATTATGACCAAAGTTGACTTTTTGGTCAGAGATTGACTTAGTGGGTCAATAATTGGTCATTAGGTCAAAAATTGATTATTTTGACCAAAATTGACTTTTTGTTCAAAAGTTGACTTATTGGGTCAATGTGTTTGTCATTGGGTCTAAAATTGACCATTTGGGCCAAAGTTTACTTTTTGGTCAAAAGTTGACCTATTGTGTCAATGAGTTGGTCATTGGGTCAAAGATTGACAATTTTGACCAAAGTTGACTTTTGGTCAAAAGTTGACTTATTTGGTCAATGGGTGGTCATTAAGTCAAAATTTGATTATTTTGACCAAAATTGACTTTTTGGTCAAAAGTTGACCTATTGGGTCAATGGGTTGATTGTTGGGTCAAGGTTTGACCATTTTGACGAAAGTTGACTTTTTGGTCAAAAGTTGACCTATTGGTTCAATGGGTTGGTCATTGGGTCAGAAATTGACCATTTTGACCAAAGTTGACTTTTTCGGTCGAAAGTTGACTTATTGGGTCAATGGGTTTGTCTTTGGGTCAAAAATTAACCAATTTGACCAAAGTTGACTTTTTGGTCAGAGATTGGCATACTGGGTCAATAATTGGCATTAGCTAAAAAATTGACTATTTTGACCAAAATTGACTTTTTGGTCAAAAATTGACCTATTTGATCAATGGTTGGTTATTAAGTCAAAAATTGACTTTTTTGGCCAAATCTAACATTTGGTCAAAAGTTAACCTATTGGGTCAATGGGTTTGTTATTAGGTCAAGGATTGACCATTTTTACCAAAGTTGACTTTTTGGTCAAAGATTGACTTATTGGGTCAATAATTGGTTGTTAGGTCAAAAATTGACTAATTTGACCAAAATTGAATTTTTGATAAAAAGTTAACCCATTGGGTCAACGGGGTGGTCAATGGGTCAGAAATTGACCATTTTGACCAAAGATGAGTTTTTGGTCAAAAGTTGACTTATATTGACCAAAATTAAATTTTTGGTCAAAAGTTAGCCCATTTGGTCAACGGGGTGGTCATTAGATCAGAAATTGACTATTTTGACCAAAGTTGACTTTTTTGTCAAAAGTTAACCTATTTGGTCAATGAGTTGGTAATTGGGTTAAGAATTGACCATTTTGACCAAAGATGTCTTTTTGGTCAAAAGCTAACCTATTGGGTCAATGGGTTGGTCATTGGGTCAAAAATTGACCTTTTTGACCGAAGTTGACTTTTTGGTCAAAAGTTGACATATTGGGTCAATGGTTGTCATTAGGTAAAAAATTAACTATTTTGACCAAAATTGACTTTTTGGTCAAAAGTTGACCTATTGGGTCAATGGGTTTGTCATTGGGTCAAGGATTGACAATTTTGACCAAAATTGACTTTTTCAAAAGTTGACCTATTGGGTCAGAGATTGACTTATTGCGTCAATAATTGGTCATTAATTCAAAAATTGACTGTTTTGATCATTAGGTCAAAAATTGACTATTTTGACCCAAATTAAATTTTTGGTCAAAAGTTGACCCATTGGGTTAACGAAGTGGTCATTGGATCAAAAATTGACCATTTTGACTAAAGTTGACTTTTTGGTCAATGAGTTGGTAATTGGGTCAAGAATTGACCATTTTGATTGAAGATGACTTTTGGTCAAAATTTGATCTATTGGGTGAATGGGTCAAAAATTGATCATTTTGATGTAAGTTGACTTTTTGGTCAAAAGTTGACCTATTGGGTTAACGGGAGGTCATTAGGTCAAAAATTGACTATTTTGACCAAAATTGGCTTTTTGGTCAAAAGTTGACCTATTGGGTCAAGGAGTTTGTCATTGGGTCAAGGATTGACCATTTTGATCAAAGTTGACTTTTTGCTAAGAGATTGACTTATTGGGTCAATAATTGGTCATTGGGTCAAAAATTGACTATTTTAACTAGAATTGAATTTTTGTTCAAAAGTTGACCTATTAGGTCAATGGGTAGGTCATTTGGTCAGAAATTGACCATTTTGACAAAAGTTGACTTTTTGGTCAAAAGTTGACTTATTGGGTCAATCGGTGGTCATTAGGTCAAAAATTGACTTTTCTGACCAAAATTAACTTTTGGTCAAAAGTTGACCTATTGGGTCAATGGGGTTTTCATTGGGTCAAGGATTGACCATTTTGACCAATTTTGATCACAGATTGACTTCTTCGGGCAATAATTGGTCATTAATTAAAAATTTGACTATTTTGACTAAAAATTGACTTTTTGGTAAAAGTTGACCTATTAGGCCAATGGGTTGGTCATTGGGTTAAAAATTGATCATTTTGGCAAAAGTTGATTTTTTGGTCAAAAGTTGACCTATTGGGTCAATGGGTTGGTCGTTGGGTCAAGGAATGAACATTTTGACCAAAATTGACTTTTTGGTCAGAGATTGGCGTACTAGGTAATTAATTGTCATTAGGTCAAAAATTGACTATTTTGACTAAAATTGACTCTTTGGTCAAAAGTTGACCTATTGGGTCAACAGGTTGGTCATTGGCTCAAGGATTGACCATTTTGACCAATGTTGCCTTTTCGGTCAAAAGTTGACTTATTTAGGTCAATGAGGCTGTCATTAGGTGAAAAATTGACATATTGGGTCAATGGGATGGTCATTAGGTCAAGGATTAACCATTTTGGCCAAAGTTGACTTTTTAGCCAAAAGTTGACAAATTGGGTCAATGGGTTGGTCGTTGGATCAAGGATTGACAATTTTAACCAGAGTTGACATTTAGTTCAAAAGTTAACCTATTGGGTCAATAATTGGTCATTAGGTCAAAAATTGACTGTTTTGACCAAAATTGATTGGTCAGAAGTTGATCTATTGGGTCAATAGGTTGGTCATTTGGTCAAGGATTGACCATTTTGACCAAAGTTGACTTTTTGGTCAAAGATTGACTAATTGGGTCAATTAATGGTCAGTAGGTCAAAATTTGACAATTTTAACCAAAATTGAATTTTTGGTCAAAAGTTGACCTATTGGCTCAATGGGTTGGTCATTGGGTCAAGGATTGACCATTTTTACCAAAGTTGACTTTTGGTCAGAGATTGACTTCTTGGGTCAATAATTGGTCATTAATTAAAAATTTGACTATTTTGATCAAAATTGACTTTTTGGTCAAAAGTTGGCTTATTAGGCCAATGGGATGGTCATTGGGTTAAGAATTGATCATTTTGACAAAAGCTGATTTTTGGTCAAAAGTTGACCTATTGGGTCAATGGGTTGGTCGTTGGGTCAAGGAATGAACATTTTGACCAAAATTGACTTTTTGGTCAGAGATTGGCTTACTGGGTAAATAATTGTCATTAGGTCAAAAATTGACTATTTTGACCAAAATTGACTTTTTGGTCAAAAGTTGAGCTATTGGGTCAATGGGTTGGTCATTGGCTCAAGGATTGACCATTTTGACCAATGTTGCCTTTTCGGTCAAAAGTTGACCTATTTAGGTCAATGAGGCGGTCATTAGGTCAAAAATTGACATATTGGGTCAATGCGATGGTCATTAGGTCAAGGATTAAATATTTTGGCCAAAGTTGACTTTTTAGCCAAAAGTTGACAAATTGGGTTAATGGGTTGTTCATTGGATCAAGGATTGACCATTTTCACCAAAGTTGGCATTTAGTTCAAAAGTTAATCTATTGGGTCAATAATTGGTCTTTAGGTCAAAAATTGACTATTTTGACCAAAATTGACTATTTGGTCAGAAGTTGATCTATTGGGTCACTGGGTTGGTCATTTGGTCAAGGATTGACCATTTTGACCAAAGTTGACATTTTGGTCAAAGATTGACTAATTGGGTCAATAAATGGTCAGTAGGTCAAAAATTGACAATTTTAACCAAAATTGAATTTTTGGTCAAAAGTTGACCTATTGGCTCAATGGGTTTGTCATTGGGTCAAGGATTGACCATTTTTTATCAAAGTTGACTTTTTGGTCAGAGATTGACTTATTGGGTCAATAATTGGTCATTAGGTCAAAAATTAACTATTTTGACCGAAATACAATTTCGGTCAAAAGTTAACTCATTGGGTCAACAGGGTGGTCATTGGGTCAGAAATTGACCATTTTGACCAAAGTTGACTTTTTGGTCAAAAGTTGACATATTTGTTCAATGAGTTGGTAATTGGGTCAAGAATTGACCATTTTGATGACTTTTTTGGTCAAAAGTTGACCTATTGGGTAAATGGGTTGCTCATTAGGTCAAAAATTGACCATTTTGACCAAAGTTTACTTTTTGGTCAAAAGTTGACATATTGGGTCAATGGATGGTCATTAGGTCAAAAATTGACTATTTTGACCAAAATTGACATTTTGGTTAAGAGTTGACCTATTAGGCCAATGGGTTGGTCATTGGGTCAAGGATTGATCATTTAGACCAAATAGACTTTTTTGACAAAGGTTAACTTTTTGGACGAAAGTTGACTTTTTGGTCAAAAGTTGACCTATTGGGTCAATTGGTTTGTCATTGGGTCAAGGATTGACCATTATGACCAATGTTGACTTTTTGGTCAGAGATTGACTTCTTGGGTTAATAATTGGTCATTAGGTCAAAAATTGACTATTTTGACCAAAATTGATTTTTTGTTCAAAAGAAGACCTTTTGGATCAATGGGTTGGTCATTGAGTCCAGGACTGACCATTTTGACCAAAGTTATCTTTTTCGTCAAAAGTTGACCTTTTTAGGTCATGGAGGTGGTCATTAGGTCAAATATTGACAATTTTGAGCAAATTTGACTTTTTCGTCAAAAGTTGACCTATTGGGTCAATGTGTTGGTCATTGGGCAAGGATTAACCATTTTGGCCAAAGTTGACATTTTAGTGAAAAGTTGACAAATTGGGTCAATGGGTTGGTCATTGGATCAAGGATAGTCTATTTTCACCATAGTTGACATTTAGGTCATTGTGTCACAAATTGACCATTTTGACCAAATTTGACTTTTTGGTCAAAAGTTGACCTTTTCGATCAATGAGGTGGTCATTAGGTCAAAAATTGACAATTGGCTAAAATTGACTTCTTGGTCAAACGTTGTCCTTTGTAGTCAATGAGTTAGTCATTGGGTCAAGGATTGACCATTTTGACTAAAGTTGACATTTTGGTCAAAAGTTGACCTATTGGGTCAATGGGTTGGTCATTGGGTCAAGGATTGACCATTTTGACCAAAGTCGACTTTTTGGTCAAAAGTTAACCTTTTGGGTCAATAATTGGTCATTAAGTCAAAAATTTACTATTTTGACCTAAATTGACTTTTTGATCAAAAGTTCATCTATTGGGTCAGTGGGTTAGTAATTGAGACAAGGATTGACCATTTTGACCAAAGTTGACCTTTTTGTCAAAAGTTGACCTATTGGGTCAATGAGTTTGTCATTGGGTCAATGATTGACCATTATGACCAAAGTTGACTTTTTTGTCAGAGATTGACTTATTGGGTCAATAATGGGTCATTAGGTCAAAAATTGATTATTTTGACCAAAATTGACTTTTTAGTTCAAAAGTTGACTTATCGGGCCGAATTGACGTTGGTCCATTAGTGTCATTAGAAATTGACAATTTTGACCAAAGTTGACTTTTTGGTCAAAAGTTGACCTATTGTGTCAATGGGTTGGTCATTGGGTCAAAAATTGACCATTTTGACCAAAGTTAACTTTCTGGACAAAAGTTGACCTTTTGGTCAATGGGTCAGAAATTAACCATTTTGACCAAAGTTGACTTTTTGGTCAACGGTTGAGCTATTGGTTCAATGGGTTTGTCATTGAGTCACATATCAACTATTTTGACCAAAGTTGACTTTTTGGTCCGAGATTGGCTTACTGGGTCAATAATTGGTCATTTGGTAAAAAATTGACTATTTTGACCAAAATTGACTTTTCGGTCAAAAGTTGACCTATTGGGTCAATGGGTTGGTCATTAGGTCAAGGATTGACCATTTTGACCAATGTTGACTTTTTGCTCAAAAGTTGACATATTTGGTCAATGAGTTGGTAATTGGGTCAAGAATTGACCATTTTGACCGACGATGACCTTTGGGTCAAAAGTTGATCTATTGGGTCAAAAATTGACCATTTTGAGCAAAGTTGACTTTTTGGTCAAAAGTTGGCCTATTGGGTCAATGGGTGGTCATTATATAAAAAATTGACTATTTTGACCAAAATTGATTTTTTTGTCAAAAGTTGACCTATTGGGTCAATGGGTTTGTCTTTGGGTTAAAGATTGACCATTTTGACCAAAGTTAACTTTTCAGTCAGAGTATGACTTATTGGGTTCATAATTGGTCATTAGGACAAAAATTGATTATTTTGACTGAAATGGTCAACGCGGTGGTCCTCATATCAGAAATTGTCCATTTTTACCAAAGTCGACATTTTGGTCAAAAGTTGACCTATTTGGTCAATGAGTAGGTAATTGGGTCAAGAATTGACCATTTTGACCAAAGATGACTTTTTAGTCAAAAGTTGACCTATTGGGTCAATGGGTTGGTCATTGGGTCAAAAATTGACCCTTTTGACCAAAGTTAACTTTTTTGTTAAAAGTTGACCTATTGGGTGTTTTTAGGTAAAAAATTGACTATTTTTACCAAATTTAAATTTTTTGTCAAAAGTTAACCCATTTGGTCAAGGAGGTGGTCATTGGGTCAAAAATTGAACATTTTGACCAAAATTGACTTTTTCATCAAAAGTTGACCTATTTGGTCAATTAGTTGGTAATTGGGTCAAGAATTGACCATTTTAACCGAAGATAACTTTTTGGTCAGAAGTTGATCTATTGTGTCTGTGGGTTGGTCATTGAGTCAAAAATTGACCATTTTGACAGAAGTTAACTATTTGTTCAAAAGTTGACCTATTGGGTCATTGGGTGGTCATTAGGTCAAAAATTGAATATTTTGACCAAAATTGACTATTTGGTCAAAAGCCGACCTATTGAGTCAATGGATTTGTCATTGGGTCAAGGATTGACCATTTTGACTAAAGTTAACTTTTTGGTCAGTGATTGACTTATTAGGTAAATAATTGGTCATTTGGGTAAAAATTAACTATTTTGACCAAAACATAATTTTTGGTCAAAATTGTCAATTTTTGATCAAAATTTACCCATTGGTTGAACGGAGTGGTCATTGGGTCATAAATTGACCATTTTGACCAAAGTTGACTTTTTAGTCAAAAGTTGACCTATTTGGTCAATGAGTTGGTAATTTGGTCAAGAATTGACCATTTTGACCAAATATGACTTTTTGGTCAAAAGTTGACCTATTGGGTCAATGAGTTGGTCATTTGGTCAAAAATTGACAATTTTAACCAAAATTGACTTTTTGGTCAAAAGTTGACTTATTGGGTCAATGGGTGGTCAATATGTCAAAATTGACAATTTTGACTAAAATTGACGTTTTGCTCAAATGTTGACCTATTGGGTTAATGGGTTTTGTCATTGGGTCAAGGATTGACCATTTTGACCAAAGTTGACTTTATGGTCAAAGATTGACTTATTAGGTCAATAGTTGGTCATTAATTCAAAAATTGACTATTTTGACCAAAAATAACATTTTCGTTAAAAGTTGACTTATTAGGCCAATGGGTTGGTCATTGGGTCAAGGATTGATCATTTTGACCAAAGTTGAATTTTTGGTCAAAAGTTGACATATTGGGTCAATGGGTTGGTCATTGGGTCAAAGATTGATCATTTTGACCAAAGTTGACTTTTTAGTCAAAAGTTGACCTATTCGGTCAATGGGTTGGTCATTGGGTCAGAAATTAACCATTTTGACAAAAGTTGACTTTTTTGGTTAAAAGTTGACTATTA
>CM040434.1:58521021-58560039 GCA_022702705.1 Papilionanthe hookeriana x Papilionanthe teres | reverse complement strand
ACCATTTTCACCAAAGTTGACATTTAGGTCATTGTGTTAGAAATTGACCATTTTCACCAAATTTGACTTTTTGGTCAAAAGTTGACCTTTTGGGTCAATGAGGTAGTCATTAGGTCAAAAATTGACTATTTTGACCAAACTTGACTTTTTGGTCAAAAGTTGACCTATTGGGTTAATGGGTTGGTCATTGGGTCACGGATTAACAATTTTGACCAAAGTTGACTTTTTGGTTAAAGGTTGACCTATTGGGTCAATAATTGGTCATTAAGTCAAAAATTTGCAATCTTAACGAAAATTGACTTTGGGTCAAAAGTCGATTTATTGGGTCAGTGGGTTGCTCATTGGGTTAAGGATTTACAATTTTGACAAAAGTTGACTTTTTGGTCAAAAGTTGACCTAGTGGGTCAATAAGTTTGTCATTTGGTCAAGGATTGACCATTTATGACCAAAAGTTGACTTTTTGGTCGAGAGTTGACTTATTGAGTCGATAAGTTTGTCATTGGGTCGAAAATTGATCTATTTTGACCAAAATTGACTTTTTGGTCGAAAAGTTGACCTATTGGGTCGATGGGTTGGTCATTCGGTCGAAAATTGACCATTTCGACCAAAGTTGACTTTTTTGGTCGAAAGTTGACCTACTTGGGTTAATGGGTTGCTCATTAGGTCAAAAATTTACTTATTTTGACGAAATTGACTTTTTGGTCAAAAGTTGACCTATGAGGTCAATGGGTTTGTCATTAGGTCAAAGATTGACCATTTTGACCAAAGTTGACTTTTTGGTCAAAGATTGACTTATTGGGTCAATAATTGGTCATTAGGTCAAAAATTGACTATTTTAAGCAAAAATGAATTTTTTATCGAAAGTTAACCCATTGGTTAGAATGGGATGGTCATTGGGTCGAGAATTGACCATTTTGACCAAAGTTGACTTTTTGGTCGAAAGTTGACCTATTTGGTCGATGAGTTGGTAATTGGGTCGAAAATTGACCATTTTGACCAAAGATGACATTCTTGGTCAAAAGTTGACTGTTGTGTCAATGGGTGGTCATTAGGTCAAAAATTGACTATTTTGTCAAAAATTGACTTTTTGGTCGATAGTTGACCTATTGGGTTAATGGTTTTGTCATTGGATCGAGATTGACCATTTTGACCAAGTTGACTTTTAGGTCAGAGATTGACTTTTTGAGTCAACAATTGGTCATTAATTCAAAAATTGACTATTTTGACCAAATTGACTTTTTTGACCAAAATTGACTATTTTGACCAAAATTGACTTTTTATTTAAAACATGAACTATTAGGCTAATGGGTTAGTCATTGGGTTAATGATTTTTCATTTTGACCAAAGTTTACTTTTTGGTCAAAAGTTGACTTTTTGGTCAAAAGTTGACTTTTTGGTCAAAAGTTGACCTATTTGGTCAATGGGTTAGTCATTGGGACATGGATTGACCATTTTTAACCAAAGTTGACTTATTGTTCTTAGATTGGCTTATTGGGTCTATAGTAATCATTAGATAAAAAATTGACTATGTTTACCAAAATAAATTTTTTGGTCAAAAGTTGACCATTGGGTCAATGGGTTGGTCATTGTGTTAAGCATTGACCATTTCGACTAAAGTTGTCTTTTTTTGTCAAAAGTTGACCTATTTAGGTCTATGAGGCGGTCATTCGGTAGAAAATTGACAATTTTGAGCACAACTGACTTTTTGGTCAAAAGTTGTCCTACTGGGTCAATGGATTGGTTATTGGGTCAAGGATAAACCATTTTTGCCAAAGTTGACTTTTTAGTGAAAAGTTGACAAATTGGGTTAATGGGTTGGTCATTGGATCAAGGATTGACCATTTTCACCAAAGTTGACATTTAGGTCATTGTGTTAGAAATTAGTATATTTTGACCGAAATTTGACTTTTTGGTCGAAAGTTGACTATTTGGGTCGATGAGGTGGTCATTAGTCAAAATTGACCATTTTGACCAAACTTGACTTTTTGGTCGAAAGTTGACTATTGGGTTAATGGGTTGGTCATTGGGTCGAGGATTAACAATTTTGACCAAAGTTGACTTTTTGGTTAAAGGTTGACTGTTGGATTCGATAATTGGTCATTAAGTCGAAATTTGCGATCTTTGACGAAAATTGACTTTGGATTGAAAGTTGATCTATTAGATCGATGGGTTGCTCATTGGGTCGAGGATTTACAATTTTGACGAAAGTTGACTTTTTGGTCGAAAAGTTGACTTATTAGGTCGATAGGTTTGTCATTTGGTCGAAGATTGACCATTATGACTAAAGTTGACTTTTTGGTCGAGATTGACTTGTTGGGTCGATAATTGGTCATTAGGTCAAAAATAATTATTTTGGCCAAAGTTGACTTTTTGTTGAAAGTTGACTTGTTGGATTCGATGTGTTGGTCATTGGGTCTAAAATTGTCAATTTTGACCCAAAGTTTGACTTTTTGGTCGAAAGTTGACTGATTGATGTCGATGAGTTGGTCATTGGGTCGAAGATTGACAATTTTGACTAAAGTTAACTTTTAGTCGAAAGTTGACTTATTTGGTCGATGGGTGGTCATTAAGTCGAAAATTTGATTATTTTGACCAAAATTGACTTTTTGGTCGAAAGTTGATCTATTGGGTCGATGGGTTGATTGTTGGGTCGAGTTTGACCATTTTGACCAAAGTTGACTTTTTGGTCGAAAGTTGACTTATTGGTTCGATGGGTTGGTCATTGGGTCGAAATTGACCATTTTGACCAAAGTTGACTTTTTGGTTAAAAGTTGACTGTTGGGTCGATGGGTTTGTCTTTGGGTAAAAAATTAACAATTTGACCAAAGTTGACTTTTAGTCGAAGATTGGCATACGAAGTCGATAGTGGTCATTAGATCGAAAATTGACTATTTTGACCAAAATTGACTTTTAGGTCGAAAGTTGACATATTTGATCAATGGTTGGTTATTAAGTCGAAAATTGGCTATTTTGGCGAATCGACTTTTGGTCGAAAGTTAACTATTGGGTCGATGAGTTTGTTATTAGGTCGAGGATTGACCATTTTCCAAAGTTGACTTTTTGGTCGAAGATTGACTTATTAGGTCGATAATTGGTTGTTAGGTCGAAATTGACGAATTTGACCAAAGTTGAATTTTTGATAAAAAGTTAACCCATTGGGTCAACGGGGTGGTCATTCGGTCAGAAATTGACCATTTTGACCAAAGATGAGTTTTTGGTCAAAAGTTGACTTATTTTGATCAGAATTAAATTTTTGGTCAAAAGTTAGCCCATTAGGTCAACGGGGTGGTCATTATATCAGATATTGACCATTTTGACCGAAGTTGAATTTAGGTCAAGGATTGACCATTTTGAATATTTTGACAAAAATTGACTGTTCGGTCAAAAGTTAACCAATTGGGTCAATGAGTTTGTCATTGTGTCAAATATTGACCATTTTGACCAAAGTTGACTTTTTGGTCAAAGATTGATTTGTTCGGTTAATAATTGGTCATTAATTCAAAATATAACTATTTTGACCAAAATTGACTTTTTGATCGAAAAGTTGACCTATTAGTCGATCGGGTGGTCATTGGGTCAGGATTGATCATTTTGACTAAAGTTGACTTTTTGGTCGAAAGTTGACTATGTAGGTCGATGGGTTGGTCATTGGATCGAAAGTTGACCATCTTGACCGAAGTTAACTTTTTGGTCGAGAGATTGACTTATTGGGTCGATATGGTCATTAAGCGAAAATTGAATAATTTGACCAAAATTAAATTTTTGGTCGAAAGTTGACCTATTAGATTGACTAGGGTGGTCATTGGGTGAGAATTTGATCATTTTGACCGAAGTTGACTTTTTGGTCGAAAGTTGACCTATTTGTTCGATGAGTTGGTAATTGGGTCGAAGATTGACCATTTGACTGAAGTTGACTTTTGGTGAAATTTGATGCATTGGGTCAATGGGTTGGTCATTAGGTTAAAAATTGACCATTTTGACCAAAGTTGTCTTTTTGGTCAAAAGTTGACATATTGCGTTAATGGGTGGTCATTAGGTCAAAAATTGATTATTTTAACCAAAATTGATTTTTGGTCAAAAATTGACTTATTAGGTTAATGGGTTTGTCATTAGGTCAAGGATTGACCATTTTGACCAAAGTTGACTTTTTGGTCAAAGATTGACTTATTGGGTCAATAATTGGTCATTAGATAAAAATTGACTATTTTGACCAAAATTGAATTTTTGGTCAAAAGTTAACCTAGTGGTTAAAATGGGAGGTCATTGGGTCAGAAATTGACCATTCTGACCAAAGTTGACTTTTTGGTCAAAAGTTGACCAACTTGGCCAATGAGTTGGTAATTGGGTCAAGAATTAACAATTTTGACCAAAGATGACATTTTTGGTCGAAGAGTTGACTATTGGGTCGATTGGTTTAGTCATTCGGTCGAAAATTGACCATTTTGACCAAAGTTGTCTTTTTGGTCGAAAGTTGACTATTGGGTTAATGGGTGGTCATTAGGTCGAAAATTGACTATTTTGACCAAATTGACTTTTAGTCGAAATTTGACTGTTAGGTCGATGGGTTTGTCATTAGGTCGAGGATTAATCATTTTGACCAGAAGTTGACTTTTCATTGATCGTATTGACTAATTAGGTCGAAAGTTAACCCATTAGTTAAAATGGGAGGTCATTGGGTCGAAATTGACCATTTTGACCAAAGTTGACTTTTGGTTAAAAGTTGACTATTTGGTCGATAGAGTTGAGTAATTAGATCGATAATTGACCATTTTGACAAAGATGACATTCTTGGTCGAAAAGTTGACTTATTAGGTCGATGGGTGATCATTAGGTCGAAAATTGACTATTTTGACCAAAATTGACTTTTTGATCAATAGTTGACCTATTGGGTTAATGGTTTTGTCATTGGGTCAAGGATTGACCATTTTGACCAAAGTTGACTTTTTGGTCAGAGATTGACTTATTGAGTCAACAATTGGTCATTAATTCAAAAATTGACTATTTTGACCAAAATTGACTTTTTAGTCAAAACTTGAACTATTAGGCTAATGGGTTGGTCATTGGGTCGAGATTGATCATTTTGACCAAAGTTGACTTTTTGGTCAAAAGTTAACTATTTAGTCGATAGGTTAGTCATTGGGTCAAGGATTGACCATTTTTTACGAAAGTTGACTTATTGTTCATAGATTGGCTTCTGGGTCAATAATGATCATTAGGTAAAAAATAGACTATTTTTTACCAAAATTGACTTTTTGGTCAAAAGTTGACCTATTGGGTCAATGGGTTGGTCATTGTGTCAAGGATTGACCATTTCGACCAAAGTTGTCTTTTTTGTCAAAAGTTGACCTATTAGGTCTATGAGGCGGTCATTCGGTCAGAAATTGAAAATTTTGAGCAAAACTGACTTTTTGGTCAAAAGTTGACCTATTGGGTCAATGGATTGGTTATTGGGTCAAGGATTAACCATTTTGGCTAAAGTTGACTTTTTAGTGAAAAGTTGACAAATTGGGTCAATGTGTTAGTCAAATGATCAAGGATTGACCATTTTCACCAAAGTTGACATTTAGGTCATTGTGTTAGAAATTGACCATTTTGACCAAATTTGACTTTTTGGTCAAAAGTTGACCTTTTGGGTCAATAAGGTGGTCATTAGGTCAAAAATTGACCATTTTAACCAAACTTGACTTTTTGGTCAAAAGTTAACCTATTGGGTTAATGGGTTGGTCATTGGGTCAAGGATTAACCATTTTGACCAAAGTTGACTTTTTGGTTAAAGGTTGACCTATTGGGTCAATAATTGGTCATTAAGTCAAAAATTTGTAATCTTAACGAAAATTAACTTTGGGTCAAAAGTCAATCTATTGGGTCAGTGGGTTGCTCATGAGTCAAGGATTTACAATTTTGACAAAAGTTGACTTTTTGGTCAAAAGTTGACCTAGTGGGTCAATAGGTTTGTCATTTGGTCAAGGATTGACCATTATGACCAAAGTTGACTTTTTGGTCAGAGATTGACTTATTGGGTCAATAATTGGTCATTAGGTCAAAAATTAAGTATTTTGACCAAAGTTGACTTTTTATTCAAAAGTTGACTTACTAGGGCAATGTGTTGGTCATTGGGTCTAGAATTGACCATTTTGACCAAAGTTTACTTTTTGGTCAAAAGTAGACCTATTGGGTCAATGAGTTGGTCATTGGGTTAAAGATTGACAATTTTAACCAAAGTTGACTTTTGGTCAAAAGTTGACTTATTTGGTCAATGGTTGGTCATTAAGTCAAAATTTGATTATTTTGACCAAAATTGACTTTTTGGTGAAAAGTTGACCTATTGGGTCAATGGGTTGGTTGTTGGGTCAAGGTTTGACCATTTTTATAAAGTTGACTTTTTGGTCAAAAGTTGGCCTATTGGTTCAATGGGTTGGTCATTGGGTCAGAAATTGACCATTTTGACCAAAGTTGACTTTCTGGTCAAAAGTTGACCTATTGGGTCAATGGGTTTGTCTTTGGGTCAAAAATTAACCAATTTGACCAAAGTTGACTTTTTGGTCAGAGATTGGCATACTGGGTCAATAATTGGTCATTAGCTCAAAAATTGACTATTTTGTCCAAAATTGACTTTTTGGTCAAAAATTGACCTATTTGATCAATGGTTGGTTATTAAGTCAAAAATAAACTATTTTGGCCAAATCTGACTTTTGGTCAAAAGTTAACCTATTGGGTTAATGGGTTTGTTATTAGGTCAAGGATTGACCATTTTTATCAAAGTTGACTTTTTGGTCAAAGATTGACTTATTAGGTCAATAATTGGTTGTTACGTCAAAAATTGACAAATTTGACCAAAATTGAATTTTTGATGAAAAGTTAACCCATTGGGTCAACGGGGTGGTCATTGATTCAGAAATTGACCATTTTGACCAAAGATGAGTTTTTGGTCAAAAGTTGACTTATTTTGACCAAAATTGAATTTTTGGTCAAAAGTTAGCCAACGGGGTGGTCATTAGATCAAAAATTGACCATTTTGACCAAAGTTGACTTTTTTTTGTCAAAAGTTAACCTATTTAGTCAATGAGTTGGTAATTAGATTAAGAATTGACCATTTTGACCAAAGATGTCTTTTTGGTCAAAAGTTGACCTATTGGGTCAATGGGTTAGTCATTAGGTCAAAAATTGACCATTTTGACCAAAGTGGACTTTTTGGTCAAAAGTTGACATATTGGGTCAATGGTTGTCATTAGGTAAAAAATTAACTATTTTGACCAGAATTGACTTTTTGGTCAAAAGTTGACCTGTGGGTCAATGGGTTTGTCATTGGGTCAAGGATTGACCATTTTGACCAAAATTGACATTTTACTCAGAGATTGACTTATTGGGTCAATAATTGGTCATTAATTCAAAAATTGATTGTTTTGATCATTTGATCAAAATTGACTATTTTGACTCGAAATTAAATTTTTGGTCAAAAGTTAGTACTGATTGAGTTATCGATAGTTGGTCATTGAATAAAAAATTGACCATTTTGACTAAAGTTGACTTTTTGGTCGATGAGTTAGTAATTGGGTTAAGAATTGACCATTTTGATTGAAGATGACTTTTTGGTCAAAATTTGATCTTTTGGGTCAATGGGTCAAAAATTGACCATTTTGACTGAGTTACTTTTTGGTCGAAAGTTGACTAATGGGTAGCGGGTGGTCATTAGGTTAAAAATTGAGTATTTTGACCAAAATTGACTTTTTGGTCAAAAGTTGACCTATTAGGTCAATGAGTTTGTCATTGGGTCAATGATTGACCATTTTGACAAAAGTTGACTTTTTGCTAAGAGATTGATTTATTGGGTCAATAATTGGTCATTAGGTCAAAAATTGACTATTTTGACTAGAATTGAATTGTTGTTCAAAAGTTGACCTATTAGGTCAATGGGTAGGTCATTTGGTCAGAAATTGACCATTTTGACAAAAGTTGACTTTTTGGTCAAAAGTTGACCTATTGGGTCAATCGGTGGTCATTAGGTCAAAAATTGACTTTTTTGACCAAAATTGACTTTTAGTCAAAAGTTGACCTATTGGGTCAATGGGGTTTTCATTGGGTCAAGGATTGACCATTTTGACCAAAGTTGACTTTTTGGTCACAAATTGACTTCTTCGGTCAATAATTGGTCATTAATTAAAAATTTGACTATTTTGACCAAAAATTGACTTTTTGGTAAAAGTTGACCTATTGGGCCAATGGGTTGGTCATTGGGTTAAAAATTGATCATTTTGGAAAAAGTTGATTTTTTGGTCAAAAGTTGACCTATTGGGTCAATGGGTTGGTCGTTGGGTCAAGGAATGAACATTTTGACCAAAATTGACTTTTTGGTCAGAGATTGGCTTACTAGGTAACTAATTGTCATTAGGTCATAAATTGGCTATTTTGACCAAAATTAACTCTTTGGTCAAAAGTTGACCTATTGGATCAACAGGTTGGTCATTGGCTCAAGGATTGACCATTTTGACCAATGTTGCCTTTTCGGTCAAAAGTTTACTTATTTAGGTCAATGAGGATGGTCATTAGGTCATGGATTAACCATATTGGCCAAAGTTGACTTTTTAGCCAAAAGTTGATAAATTGGGTCAATGGGTTGGTCATTGGATTAAGGATTGACAATTTTAACCAGAGTTGACATTTAGTTCAAAAGTTAATCTATTGGGTCAATAATTGGTCATTAGGTCAAAAATTGACTGTTTTGAACAAAATTGACTATTTGGTCAGAAGTTGATCTATTGGGTCGAGGATTGACCATTTTGACCAAAGTTGACTTTTTGGTCAAAGATTGACTAATTGGGTCAATAAATGGTAAGTAGGTCAAAAATTGACAATTTTAACTAAAATTGAATTTTTGGTCAAAAGTTGACCTATTGACTCAATGGGTTGGTCAATGGGTCAAGGATTGACCATTTTTACCAAAGTTAACTTGTGGTTAGAGATTGACTTCTTGGGTCAATAATTGGCCATTAATTAGAAATTTGACTATTTTGATCAAAATTGACTTTTTGGTCAATAGTTGGCTTATTAGGCCAAAGGGTTGGTCATTGGGTTAAGAATTGATCATTTTGACAAAAGCTGATTTTTTGGTCAAAAGTTGACTGTTGGAGTCGATGGGTTGGTCGTTAGGTCGACGAATGAACATTTTGACCAAAATTGACTTTTTGGTCGGAAGATTGGCTATCTTTGGGTAAATAATTGTCATTAGGTCGAAAATTAGTATTTTGACCAAAATTGACTTTTTGGTCAAAAGTTGAGCTGTTGGGTCAATGGGTTGGTCATTGGCTCAAGGATTGACCATTTTGACCAATGTTGCCTTTTCGGTCAAAAGTTGACCTATTTAGGTCAATGAGGCGGTAATTAGGTCAAAAATTGACATATTGGGTCAATGCGATGGTCATTAGGTCAAGGATTAACCATTTTGGCCAAAGTTGACTTTTTAGCCAAAAGTTGACAAATTGGGTTAATGGGTTGTTCATTGGATCAAGGATTGACCATTTTCACCAAAGTTGGCATTTAGTTCAAAAGTTAACCTATTGGGTCAATAATTGGTCATTAGGTCAAAAATTGACTATTTTGACCAAAATTGACTATTTGGTCAGAAGTTAATCTATTGGGTCAATGGGTTGGTAATTTGGTCAAGGATTGACCATTTTGACCAAAGTTGACTTTTTGGTCGAAGATTGACTAATTGGGTTAATAAATGGTCAGTAGGTTAAAAATTGACAATTTTAACCAAAATTGAATTTTTGGTCAAAAGTTGACCTATTGGCTCAATGGGTTTGTCATTGGGTCAAAGATTGACCATTTTTTATCAAAGTTGACTTTTTGGTCAGAGATTGACTTATTGGGTCAATAATTGTCATTAGGTCAAAAATCAATTATTTTGACCCAAAATACAATTTCGATCAAAAGTTAACTCATTGGGTCAACGGGGTGGTCATTGGGTCAGAAATTGACTATTTTAACCAAAGTTGACTTTTTGGTCAAAAGTTGACATATTTGTTCAATGAGTTGGTAATTGGGTCAAGAATTGACCATTTTGACCAAAGATGACATTTTTGGTCAAAAGTTGACTTATTGGCTAAATGGGTTGGTCAATAGGTCGAAAATTGACCATTTTGACCAAAGTTTACTTTTTGGTCGAAGTTGACATATTGAATTCGATGGATGGTCATTAGGTCGAAATTATTTATTTTGACCAAAATTGACATTTTGGTTAAAAGTTGACCTATTAGGCCAATGGGTTGGTCATTGGGTCAAGGTTTGATCATTTAAACCAAATCGACTTTTTTGATAAAAGTTAACTTTTTGGACTAAAGTTGACTTTTTGGTCAAAAATTGACCAATTGGGTCAATTGGTTTGTCATTGGGTCAAGGATTGACCATTATGACTAAAGTTGACTTTTTGGTTAGAGATTGACTTATTGGGTTAATAATTGGTCATTAGGTCAATAATTGACTATTTTGACCAAAATTGATTTTTTGTTCAAAAGTAGACCTTTTGGATCAATGGGTTGGTCATTGAGTCCAAGACAGACCATTTTGACCAAACTTGTCTTTTTGGTCAAAAGTTGACCTTTTTAGGTCGATGAGGTGGTCATTAAGTCAAAAATAGACAAATTTGAGCAAATTTGACTTTTTCGTCAAAAGTTGACCTATTGGGTCGATGTGTTGGTCATTGGGCAAGGATTAACCATTTTGGCAAAAGTACACTTTTTAGTCAAAAGTTGACAAATTGGGTCAATGGGTTGGTCTTTGGATCAAGGATAATCCATTTTCACCAAAGTTGACATTTAGGTCATTGTGTCACAAATTGACCATTTTGACCAAATTTAACATTTTGGTCAAAAGTTGATCTTTTAGGTAAATGAGGTGGTCATTAGGTCAAAAATTGACAATTGGCTTAAATTGACTTCTTGGTCAAACGTTGTCCTATTTAGTCAATGAGTTAGTCATTGGGTCAAGGATTGACCATTTTGACCGAAGTTGACTTTTTGGTCGAAAGTTGACTGTTGGATCGATGGGTTGGTCATTGGGTCGAGGATTGACCATTTTGACCATAGTTGACTTTTTGGTCAAAAATTAACCTATTGGATCAATAATTGGTCATTAAGTTAAAAATTTACTATTTTGACCTAAATTGACTTTTTGATCAAAAGTTCATCTTTTGGGTCAGTGGGTTAGTAATTGGGACAAGGATTGACAATTTTGACGAAAGTTGACTTTTTTGTCAAAAGTTGACCTATTGGGTCAATGATTGACCATTATGACCAAAGTTGACTTTTTTGTTAGAGATTGATTTATTAGATCGATAATTGGTCATTAGGTCAAAATTAACTATTTTGACCAAAATTGACTTTTTGTTCGAAGTTGACTTCTTGGGTTGATGCGTTGGTCATTGGGTCGAGAATTGACCATTTTGACCAAAGTTGACTTTTTGGTCGAAGTTGACCTATTGTGTCATTGGGTTGGTCATTGGGTCAAAATTGACATTTTTGACCAAAGTTGACTTTTTGGTCAAAAGTTGACCTTTTTGGTCAATTGGTGGTCATTAGGTCAAAATTCAACTATTTTGACCAAATTTGACTTTATAGTCAAAAGTTGACATATTGGGTCATTGGGTTAGTCATTGGGTCAAGGTTTGACCATTTTGACCAAAGTTGACTTTTTGGACAAAAGTTGACTGTTGGATCAATGGGTTGGTCATTAGGTCGAAAATTAACCATTTTGACCAAAGTTGATTTTTGAGTCGAAGGTTGACTGATTGGTTCATCGGGTTTGTCATTGGGTCATGAATCAACTATTTTGACCAAGTTGACTTTTGGTCGGAGATTGACTTATTGGGTCGATAATTGGTCATTTGGTAAAAAATTGACTATTTTGACGAAATTGACTTTTCGGTCAAAAGTTGACCTATTAGATTGATGGGTTGGTCATTGAGTCGAAGTTGAACCATTTTAACCAATGTTGACTTTTTGCTCAAAGTTGACATATTTGGTCGATGAGTTGGTAATTGGGTCGAGAATTGACCATTTTGTATCGAACGATGACTTTGGGTCGAAAGTTGATCTGATTAGGTCAGAAATTGACCATTTGACCAAAGTTGACTTTTTGGTCGAAAGTTGACTGTTGGGTCGATGGGTAGTCATTATATAAAAATTAATTATTTTGACCAAAATTGATTTTTGGTCGAAAGTTGACTTTATTAGGTCGATGGGTTTGTCATTGGGTCAAGGATTGACCATTTTGACCAAAGTTGACTTTTCGGTCAGAGTTTGACTTATTGGGTCAATAATTGGTCATTAGGTCAAAAATTGATTATTTTCATCGAAATGGTCAACGTTGTGGTCCTCATATCAGAAATTGACCATTTTTTACCAAAGTCGATATTTTGGTCAAAAGTTGACCTATTTGGTCAATGATTAGGTAATTGGGTCAAGAATTGACCATTTTGATTAAAGATGACTTTTTAGTCAAAAGTTGACTTATTGGGTCAATGGGTTGGTCATTGGGTCAAAAATTGACCCTTTTTACCAAAGATAACTTTTTTTGTTAAAAGTTGACCTATTAGGTGTTTTTAGGTAAAAAATTGACTATTTTTATCAAATATGACCTTTTGGTCAAAAGTTGACCTATTGGGCAATGGCTATCATTGGGTCAAGGATTGACCATTTTGACCAAAGTTGAATTTTTTGTCAGAAATTGACTTATTTGGTCAATAATTGGTTATTAATTCAAAAATTTAGTGTTTTGACCAAAATTGACTTTTTGGCCAAAAGTTGACCTATTAAGCCAATGGGTTGGTCATTGGGTCAAGGTTTGATCATTTCACCAAAGTTGACTTTTTGGTCGGAGATTGACTTATTGGTTTAACAATTGGTCAAAAGGTCAAAAATTGATTATTTTGACCAAATTTAAATTTTTTGTCAAAAATTAACCCATTTGGTCAAGGAGTTGGTCATTGGGTTAAATCGAACATTTTGACCAATTATTGTATCAAAGTTGACTGTTGGTTGATGAGTCGTAATAGTTCGAACTTTTGGCAGTCGATGAGGTGGTCATTAAGGTCAAAATTTGACCATTTTGACGAAACTTGACTTTTTGGTCGAAAGTTGACTTATTGGTTTAATGGGTTGGTCATTGGGTCGAAGATTAACCATTTTGACCAAAGTTGACTTTTTGGTCGAAAGATTGACTTATTGGGTCAATAATTGGTCATTAAGTAAAAATTTGCAATTTAATGAAAATTGACTTTGGTCAAAAGTCGATCTATTGATCAATGGACTTGTCGTTAGATTTACAATTTTGATGAGTTGACTTTTTGGTCGAAAGTTCACTATGGTCGATAGGATTGTCATTTGGTCAAGGATTGACCATTATGACCAAAGTTGACTCTTTGGTCAGAGATTGACTTATTGGGTCAAAGTGTTGGTCATTGGGTCTAAAATTGATCATTTTGACCAAAATTTACTTTTTGGTCAAAAGTTAACCTGTGTCAATGAGTTGGTCTTTGGGTCAAAGATTGACAATTTTGACCAAAGTTGACTTTTGGTCAAAAGTTAACTTATTTGGTCAATGGGTGGTCATTAAGTCAAAATTTTATTATTTTGACCAAAATTGACATTTTGGTGAAAAGTTGACCTATTGGGTCAATCTGTTGATTGTTGTGTCAAGGTTTGACCATTTTGACTAAAGTTAACTTTTTGGTCAAAAGTTTACATATTGGTTCAATGGGTTGGTCATTAGGTCGGAAATTGACCATTTTGACAAAGTTGACTTTTGATCAAAAGTTGACTTATTGGGTCGATGGGTTTGTCTTTAGGTCAAAATAGTCAATTTGACCAAAGTTGACTTTTGGTCGAGAGTTGGCATACTGGATCGATAATTGGTCATTAGCTCGAAAATTGACCATTTTGACCAAAATTGTTTTGGTCAAAAGTTGACTATTTGATCGATGGGTTGGTTATTAAGTGAAACATTGACTATTTTGGCCAAATCTGACATTTGGTCAAAAGTTAACCTATTGGGTCAATGGGTTTGTTACTAGGTCAAGGATTGACCATTTTTTGCCAAAGTTGACTTTTTGGTCAAAGATTGACTTATTGGGTCAATAATTGGTAGTTAGGTCAAAAATTGACTAACTTAACAAAAATTGAATTTTTGATAAAAAGTTAACCCATTATCAACGATGTGGTCATTGGGTCAGAAATTGACTATTTTGACCAAAGATGAGTTTTTGGTCAAAAGTTGACTTATTTTGACCAAAATTGAATTTTTGGTCGAAAGTTGCCCATGTTCAGGTTGGTCATTAGGTCAGAAATTAACCATTTTAACCAAAGTTGACTTTTTGGTCAAAAGTTGACTTATTTGGCCAATGAGTTGGTAATTGGGTTAAGAATTGATCATTTTGACCAAAGTTGACTTTTTGGTCAAAAGTTGACCTATTGGAGTCGATGGGTTAGTCATTGGGTCGAAAATTGACCATTTTGACCAAAGTTGACTTTTTGGTCGAAAGTTGACTATATTGGGTCGATAGGTTGGTCATTAGGTCGAAAATTGACTATTTTGACCAAAGTTGACTTTTTGGTCGAAAGTTGATCTATTGGGTCGATGGGTTTGTCATTGGGTCAAGGATTGACCATTTGACGAAAATTGACTTTTTACTCGAAGATTGACTTATTGAGTCGATAATTGGTCATTAATTCGAAAATTGATTATTTTGATCATTAGGTTAAAATTGATTATTTTGACCAATTAATATTTGGTCGGAAAGTCGATTGGGTTAACGAAGTGGTCATTGGATCAAGATTGACATTTTGACTAAAGTTGACTTATTTGGTCGATGAGTTGGTAATTGGGTCGAGAATTGACGCATTTTGATTGAAGATGACTTTTTGGTCAAAATTTGATCTTTTGGGTCAATGGGTCAAAAATTGACCATTTTGACCAAAGTTGACTTTTGGTCAAAAGTTGACCTATTGGGTAACGGGTGGTCATTAGGTGAAAAATTGACCATTTTGACAAAAGTTGACTTTTTGGTCAAAAGTTGACCTATTGGATCAATCGGTGGTCATTAGGTCAAAAATTGACTTTTTGACAAAAATTGACTTTTTGGTCAAAAGTTGACTTATTGGGTCAATGGGTTATTCATTGGGTCGAAAGATTGATCCATTTTGACCAAAGTTGACTTTTTGGTCACACATTGACTTCTTTGGTTAATAATTGGTCATTAATTAAAATTTGACTATTTTGACCAAAAATTGACTTTTTGGTAAAAGTTGACCTATTAGGCCAACGGGTTGGTCATTGGGTTAAAAATTGATCATTTTGGCAGAAGTTGTTTTTTTGGTCAAAAGTTGACCTATTGTGTCAATGGGTTGGTCGTTGGGTCAAAGAATGAACGTTTTGACCAAAATTGACTTTTTGGTCAAAGATTGGCTTATTGGGTAATTAATTGTCATCATGTCAAAAATTGACTATTTTGACCAAAATTGACTCTTTGGTCAAAAGTTGACCTATTGGGTCAACAGGTTTGTCATTGGCTCAAGGATTGACCATTTTGACCAATGTTGCCTTTTCGGTCAAAAGTTGACCTTTTTAGGTCAATGAGGCTGTCATGAGGTCAAAAATTGACATATTGGGTCATTGGGATGGTCATTAGGTCAAGGATTAACCATTTTGGCCAAGGTTGACTTTTTAGCCAAAAGTTGACAGATTGGATCAATGGGTTTGTCATTGGATCAAGGATTGACAATTTTCACAAGAGTTGACATTTAGTTCAAAAGTTAACCTGTTGGGTTAATAATTGGTCATTAGGTAAAAAATTGACTGTTTTGACCAAATTTGACTCTTTGGTCAGAAGTTGATCTATTGGGTCAATGGGTTGGTCATTTGGTCAAGGATTGACCATTTTGACCAAAGTTGACTTTTTGGTCAAAGATTGACTAATTGGGTCAATAAATGGTGAGTAGGTCAAAATTGACAATTTTAACCAAAATTAAATTCTTGGTCAAAAGTTGACCTATTGGTTCAATGGGTTGGTCATTGGGTCAAGGATTGACCATTTTTTACCAAAGTTGACTTTTGGTCGAGAGAATGACATCTTGGATCAATAATTGGTCATTAATTAAAATTTTGACTTTATTGATCAAAATTGACTTTTTGGTCAAAAGTTGGCTTATTAGGCCAATGGGTTAGTTATTATGTTAAGAATTGATCATTTTGACAAAAGCTGATTTTTTGGTCAAATGTTGACCTATTGGGTCAATGGGTTGGTCGTTGCTCAAGGAATGAACATTTTGACGAAAATGGACTTTTTGGTCAGTGATTGGCTTACTGGTTAAATAATTGTCATTATGTCAAAAATTGACTATTTTGACCAAAATTGACTTTTTGGTCAAAAGTTGACCTATTGGGTCAATGGGTTGATCATTGGCTCAAGGATTGACCATTTTGACCAATGTTGCCTTTTTGGTCAAAAGTTGACCTATTTAAGTCAATGAGGCGGTCATTAGGTCAAAAATTGACATATTGGGTCAAATGTGATGTTCATTAGGTCAAGGATTAACCATTTTGGCCAAAGTTGACTTTTTAGCCAAAAGTTGACAAATTGGGTTAATGGGTTGTTCATTGGGTCAATGATTGACCATTTTCACCAAAGTTGGCATTTAGTTCAAAAGTTAACCTATTGGGTTAAAAATTAGTCTTTACGTCAAAAATTGACTATTTTGACCAAAATTGACTATTTGGTCAGAAGATGATCTATTGGGTCAATGGGTTGGTCATTTGGTCACAGATTGACCATTTTGACCAAAGTTGACTTTTTGGTCAAAGATTGACTAATTGGGTCAATAAATGGTCAATGGGTCGAAATTGACAATTTTAACCAAAATTAAATTTTTGGTCGAAAGTTGACTTATTGGCTCGATGGGTTTGTCATTGGGTCGAAGGATTGACCATTTTTGATCAAAGTTGACTTTTTGGTCAGAGATTGACTTATTGGGTCAATAATTGGTCTTTAGGTCAAAAATTAACTATTTTGACCCAAATACAATTTTGGTCAAAAGTTAACTCATTGGGTCAACGGGGTTTTCATTGGGTCAGAAGTTGACCATTTTGACCAAAGTTGACTTTTTGGTCAAAAGTTGACTTATTTGTTCAATGAGTTGGTAATTGGGTCAAGAATTGTTCATTTTGATGACGTTTTTTGGTCAAAAGTTGACCTATTGGGTAAATGGGTTGCTCAATGGATCAAAAATTGACCATTTTGACCAAAGTTTACTTTTTGGTCAAAAGTTGACCTATTGGGTCAATGGATGGTCATTAGGTCAAAAATTGACTATTTTGACCAAAATTGACATTTTGGTTAAAAGTTGACCTATTAGGCCAATGGGTTGGTCATTGGGTCAAGGATTGATCATTTAGACCAAATCGACTTTTTTGACAAAAGTTAACTTTTCGGACAAAAGTTGACTTTTTGGTCAAAAGTTGACCTATTGGGTCAATTGGTTTGTCATTGGGTCAAGGATTGACCATTATGACTAAAGTTGACTTTTTGGTCAGAGATTGACTTATTGGGTCAATAATTGGTCAATAGGTCAAAAATTGACTATTTTGACCAAAATTTATTTTTTGTTCGAAAGTTGACCTTTTGGATCAATGTGTTGGTCATTGAGTCCAGGACTGAGCATTTTGACCAAAGTTGTCTTTTTGGTCAAATTTTGACCTTTTCCGGTCAATGACGTGGTCATTAAGTCAAAAATTGACAATTTTGAGCAAATTTGACTTTTTCGTCAAAAGTTGACCTATTGGGTCAATGGTTGGTCATTGAGTCAAGGATTAGCCATTTTGGCGAAGTTGACTTTTTAGTCAAGAAGTTGATAAGTTGATCGATGGGTTGGTCATTGGATCAAGGATTGATCCATTTCGACCAAAGTTGACATTTAGGTCATTGTGTACACAAATTGACCATTTTGACCAAATTTGACTTTTTGGTCAAAAGTTGACCTTTTCGGTCAATGAGGTGGTCATTAGCTCAAAAATTGACAATTGACTAAAATTGACTTCTTGGTCAAACATTGTCCTTTTTAGTCAATGAGTTAGTCATTGGGTTAGGGACTAACCATTTTGACCAAAGTTGACTTTTTTTGTCAAAAGTTGACCTATTCGCTCAATGGGTTCGTCATTGGGTCAAGGATTGACTATTTTGACCAAAGTTGACTTTTTGGTCAAAAGTTAACCTATTGGGTCAAAAATTGGTCATTAAGTAAAAAATTTACTATTTTTTACCTAAATTGACTTTTTGATCAAAAGTTCATCTATTGGGTCAGTGGGTTGGTAATTGGGACAAGGATTGACCAATTTGACCAAAGTTGACTTTCTTGTCAAAAGTTGACCTTTTGGGTCAATGAGTTTGTCATTGGGTCAATGATTGACCATTATGACCAAATTTGACTTTTTTCTCAAAGATTGACTTATTGGGTCAAAAATTGGTTATTAGGTCAAAAATTGACAATTTTTACCCAAATTGACTTTTTGTTCAAAAGTTGACTTACTGCGCCAATGCGTTTGTCATTGGGTTAAGAATTGACCATTTTGACCAAAGTTGACTTTTTGGTCAAAAGTTGACCTATTGTGTCAATGGGTTGGTCATTGGGTCAAAAATTGAAAATTTTAACCAAAGTTAACTTTTTAGTCAAAAGTTGACCTTTTTGGTCAATTGGTGGTCATTAGGTCAAAATTTAACTATTTTGACCAAATTTGATTTTTTGGTCAAAAGTTGACCTATTGGGTTAATGGGTTAGTCATTGGGTTAAGGTTTGACCATTTTGACCAAAGTTGACTTTTTGGACAAAAGTTGGCCTATTTGGTCAATGGGTTGGTCATTGGGTCAGAAATTAACCATTTTGACCAAAGTTGACTTTTTGGTCAAAGGTTGAGCTATTGGTTCAATGGGTTTGTCATTGGGTCACAGATCAACTATTTTGACCAAAGTTGACTTTTTGGTCAGAGATTGGCTTACTGGGTCAATAATTGGTCATTTGGTAAAAAATTGACTATTTTGACCAAAATTGACTTTTCGGTCAAAAGTTGACCTATTGGGTCAATGGGTTGGTCATTAGGTCAAGGATTGACCATTTTGACCAATGTTGACTTTTTGCACAAAAGTTGACATATTTGGTCAATGAGTTGGTAATTGGGTCAAGAATTGACCATTTTGACCGACGATGACCTTTGGGTCAAAAGTTGATCTATTGGGTCAAAAATTGACCATTTTGACCAAAGTTGACTTTTTGGTCAAAAGTTGACCTATTGGGTCAATGGGTGGTCATTATATAAAAAATTGACTATTTTGACCAAAATTGATTTTTTGGTCAAAAGTTGACCTATTGGGTCAATGGGTTTGTCTTTGGGTCAAGGATTGACCATTTTGACCAAAGTTGAATTTTCGGTCAGAGTTTGACTTATTAGGTCAATAGTTGGTCATTATGTCAAAAATTGATTATTTTGACTGAAATGATCCTCATGTCAGAAATTGACCATTTTTACCAAAGTCGACATTTTGGTCAAAAGTTGACCTATTTAGTCAATGAGTAGGTAATTAGGTCAAGAATTGACCATTTTGACCAAAGATGACTTTTTAGTCAAAAGTTGACCTATTGGGTCAATGGGTTGGTCATTGGGTCAAAAATTGACCCTTTTGACCAAAGTTAACTTTTTTGTTAAAAGTTGACCTATTGGGTGTTTTTAGGTAAAAAATTGACTATTTTTACCAAAATTGACTTTTTGGTCAAAAGTTGACCTATTGGGCCAATGGCTGTCATTGGGTCAAGGATTGACCATTTTGACCAAAGTTGAATTTTTGGTCATAGATTGACTTATTTGGTCAATAATTGGTTATTAATTCAAAATTTTAGTGTTTTGACCAAAATTGACTTTTTGGCCAAAAGTTGACCTATTAGGCCAATGGGTTGGTCATTGGGTCAAGGATTGATCATTTTGACCAAAGTTGACTTTTTGGTCAAAAGTTGACCTATTATGCCAATTGGTTGGTCATTGGGTCAAGGATTGACCATTTTGACTAAAGTTGACTTTTTGGTCAGAGATTGGCTTACTGGGTCAATAATTGGTCATTAGGTCAAAAATTGACTATTTTGACCAAAATTAACATTTTAGTCAAAAGTTGACCTATTGGGTCAATGGGTTGGTCATTGGGTAAAGGATTGACCTTTTTGCCAAAGTTGACTTTTTGATCAAAAGTTGACCTATTGTGTCAACGAGTTTGTCATTGGGTCAAGGATTGACCATTATGACCGAAGTTGACCTTTTGGTCTGAGATTGACTTATTGGGTTAATAATTGGTCATTAGGTCAAAAATTGATTATTTTGACCAAATTTAAATTTTTTGTCAAAAAATAACCCATTTGGTTAAGGAGGTGGTCATTGGGTCAAAAATTGAACATTTTGACCAAAATTGACTTTTTTCATCAAAAGTTGACCTATTTGGTCAATTAGTTGGTAATTAGGTCAAGAGTTGACCATTTTGACCGAAGATGACTTTTCGGTCAAAAGTTGATCTATTTTGTCAGTGAGTTGGTCATTGGGTCAAAAATTGAGCATTTTGACCGAAGTTAACTATTTGTTCAAAAGTTGACCTATTGGGTCATTGGGTGGTCATTAGGTCAAAAATTGAATATTTTGACCAAAATTGACTATTTGGTCAAAAGCCGACCTATTGAGTCAATGGATTTGTCATTGGGTCAAGGATTGACCATTTTGACTAAAGTTAACTTTTTGGTCAGTGATTGACTTATTAGGTCAATAAGTGGTCATTTGCTTAAAAATTAACTATTTTGACCAAAAGTTGACTTTTTAGTCAAAAGTTGACCTATATGGTCAATGAGTCGGTAATTTGGTCAAGAATTGACCATTTTGACCAAATATGTCTTCTTTGGTCAAAAGTTGACCTATTGGGTTAATAGTTTGGTCATTTGGTCAAAAATTGACAATTTTAACCAAAATTGACTTTTTGGTCAAAAGTTGACCTATAGGGTCAATGGGTGGTCAATATGTCAAAATTGACAATTTTGACTAAAATTGACGTTTTACTCGAAAGTTGACCTATTGGGTTAATGGGTTTTGTCATTGGGTCAAGGATTGACCATTTTGACCAAAGTTGACTTTATGGTCAGAGATTGACTTATTGGTCAATAATTGGTCATTAATCAAAAATTGACTATTTTGACTAAAATTGACATTTTGGTTAAAAGTTGACTTATTAGGCCAATGGGTTGGTCATTGTGTCAAGGATTGATCATTTTGACCAAAGATGAATTTTTGGTCAAAAGTTGACCTATTGGGTCAATGGGTTGGTCATTGGGTCAAGGATTGATCACTTTTACCAAAGTTGACTTTTTAGTCAAAAGTTGACATATTCGGTCAATGGGTTGGTCATTGGGTCAGAAATTGACCATTTTGACCAAAGTTGACTTTTTTGATTAAAAGTTGACCTATTAGTTCAATGGGTTTGTCATTGAGTCAAAGATCAACTATTTCGACCAAAGTTGAATTTTTGTTCAGAGATTGGCTTACTGGGTCAATAATTGGTCATTACGTCAAAAATTGACTATATTGACCAAAATTGACTATTTGGTCAAACATCGACCAATTGGGTCAATGGGTTTGTCATTAGGTCAGGATTGACCATTTTGACCAAAGTTGACTTTTTGCTTAAAAGTTGACATATTTGGTCAATGAGTTGGTAATTGGGTCAAGAATTGACCATTTTGACCGAAGATGACTTTTGGGTCAAAAGTTGATTTATTGGGTAAAAAATTAACCATTTTGACCAAAGTTGACTTTTTGGTCAAAAGTTTACCAATTGGGTTAATTGGTGGTCATTATATAAAAAATTGACTATTTTAACCAAAATTGTCCTTTTGGTCAAAAGTTGACCTATTGGGTCAATGGGTTTGTCATTAGGTCAAGGATTGACCATTTTGACCAAAGTGGACTTTTCGGTTAGAGTTTGACTTATTGGGTCAATAATTGGTCATTAGGTAAAAAATTAACTATTTTGACCAAAATGGTCAACGGGATGATCATCGGGTCAGAAATTTACCATTTTTACCAAAGTTGATTTTTTGGTCAAATGTTGACTTAATTGGTCAATGAGTTGGTAATTAGGTCAAGAATTGACCATTTTGAACAAAGATGACTTTTTAGTCAAAAGTTTACATATTGGGTCAATGGGTTGGACATTGGGTCAAAAATTAACCCTTTTGACAAAAGTTGACTTTCTTGTCAAAAGTGGACCTATTGGGTCAACGGGTGGTTATTAGGTTAAAAATTGACTATTTTAACCAAGATTGACCTTTTGGTCAAAAGTTAACCTATTGGGTCAATGGCTTTGTCATTTGATCAAGGCTTGACCATTTTGACCAAAGTTGACTTTTTGGTCAGAAATTGACTTATTGGGTCAATAATTGGTCAATAATTCAAAAATTTACTATTTTGATGAAATTAAATTTTTGGTCAAAAGTTGACCTATTAGGCCAATGGGTTGGTCATTCGATCAAGGATTGATCATTTTGACCAAAGTTGACTTTTCGGTCAAAAGTTGACCTATTGGGTCAATGAGTTGGTCATAAGGTCAAGCATTGACCTTTTTGACCAAAGTTGACTTTTTAGTCAGAATTGGCTTACTGGGTCAATAATTGGTCGTTAGGTCAAAAATCGACAATTTTGACCCAAATTGACTTTTTGGTGAAAAGTTGACCTATTGGGTCAACGGGTTGGCCATTGGGTCAAGGATTGACCATTATGACCAAAGTTGACTTTTTCGTCAGAGATTGACTTATTGGGTCAAAAATTGGTCATTGGGTTAAAAATTGATTATTTTGACCAAATTTAAATTTTTTGTTAAAAGTTGACCCATTGTGTCAAGGGGTGGTCATTGAGTCGAAAATCGATCATTTCGACCAAAATTGACTTTTATTCGAGAGTTGACTCTATTTGGTCGATGAGTTGGTAGTTGGGTCAAGAATTAACCATTTTGACCGAAGATGACTTTTCAGTCAAAAGTTGATCAATTGTGTTAGTGGGTTGGTCATTGTGTCAAGAGTTGACCATTTTGACAAACTTGACTTTTTTGTCAAAAGTTGACCTATTGGGTCAATGGGTGGTCATTAGGTCAAAAATTGAATATTTTGACCAAAATTGACTTTTTGGTCTAAAGTTGATCTATTGAGTCAATGGGTTTGTCGTTGGGTCAAGGATTGATCATTTTGTCCAAAGTTGACTCTTTGGTCAGAGAATGACTTATTAGGTCAATAATTGGTCATTTAGTAAAAAATTGAGTATTTTGACCAAAATAGAATTTTTGGTCAAAATAGTCTTTTTTTGGTCAAAAGTTAAAGCCATTGGGTCACTTGAATGGTCATTGGCTCAGAATTGACCATTTTGACCAAAGTTGACTTTTTGGTCAAAAGTTCACCTATTTGGTCGATAAGTTGGTAATTGGGTCAACAATTGATAATTTTGAACAAATATGACTTTTTTGGTCAAAAGTTGACCTATTGGGTCAATGGGTTGGTCATTGGGTAAAAAATTGACCATTTCAACTAAAATTGACTTTTTGGTCAAAAGTTGACCTATTGGGTCAACGGGCGGTCATTAAGCCAAAAGTTGACTATTTTGACCAAAATTGATTTTTTTGTCAAAAGTTGACCTATTGGGTCAATGGGTATGTCATTGGGTCAAGGATTGACCGTTTTAACCAAAGATGACTTTATGGTCAGAGATTGACTTATTGGGTCAATAATTGGTCATTAATTTAAAAATTGACTATTTTGACCAAAATTGACTTTTTGGTCAAAAGTTGACCTATTAGGCAAATGAGTTGGTCATTGGGTCAAGGATTGATTATTTTGACCAAAGTTGACTTTTTGGTCAAAAGTTGGTCTATTGCGTTAATGCGTTGGTCATTGGGTCAAGGATTGACAATTTTGACCAAAGTTTATTTTTTCTTCAAAGATTGGCTTACTGGGTCAATATTTGGTCATTAGGTCAAAAATTTACTATTTTGACCAAAATTGACTTTTTGGTCAAAAGTTGACCTATTGAGTCAATGGGTTGGTCATTGGGTCAAGGATTGACCATATTGAGCAAAGTTGACTTTTTGGTCAAAAGTTGATTTATTGGGTAAAAAATTAACCATTTTGACCAAAGTTGACTTTTTGGTCAAAAGTTGACCTATTGGGTCAATGGGTGGTCATTATATAAAAAATTGACTATTTTGACCAAAATTAACCTTTTGGTCAAAAGTTGACCTATTGGGTCAATGGGTTTGTCATTAGGTCAAGGATTGACCATTTTGACCAAAGTGGTCTTTTCGGTCAGAGTATGACTTATTGGGTCAATAATTGGTCATTAGGTCAAAAATTAACTATTTTGACCAAAATGGTCAACGGGGTGGTCATTAGGTCAGAAATTTACCATTTTTACCAAAGTTGATTTTTTGGTTAAAAGTTGACCTAATTGGTCAATTAGTTGGTAATTGGGTCAAGAATTGATCATTTTGAACAAAGATGACTTTTTAGTCAAAAGTTTACATATTAGTTCAATGGGTTGGTCATTGGGTCAAAAATTGACCCTTTTGACCAAAGTTGACTCTCTTGTCAAAAGTTGACCTATTGGGTCAATGGGTGGTCATTAGGTTAAAAATTGATTATTTTAACTAAAATTGACTTTTTGGTTAAAAGTTAACCTATTGGGTCAATGGCTTTGACATTTGGTCAAGGATTGACCATTTTGACCAAAGTTGACTTTTTGGGCAGAAATTGACTTTTTTGGTCAATAATTCAAAAATTTACTATTTTGACCAAATTGAATTTTTGGTCAAAAGTTGACCTATTAGGCCAATGGGTTGGTCATTGGGTCAAGGATTGATCATTTTGACCAAAGTTGAGTTTTTGGTCAAAAGTTGACCTATTGGGTCAATGAGGTTGTCATTGGGTCAATGATTGACCATTATGACCAAAGTTGACTTTTTCGTCAAAGATTGACTTATTGGGTCAAAAATTTGTCATTGGGTTAAAAATTGATTATTTTGACCAAATTTAAATTTTTTATCAAAAGTTGACCCATTGTATCAAGGGGTGGTCATTAGGTCAAAAATTGATCATTTTGACCAAAATTGACTTTTTGGTCAAGAGTTGACCTATATGGTCAATGAGTTGGTAATTGGGTTCGAATTGACCATTTTGACCGAAGATGACTTTTCAGTCCAAAGTTGATCTATTGTGTTAGTGGGTTGCTCATTGCATCATGAGCTGACCATTTTGACCAAACTTGAATTTTTTGTCAAAAGTTGACCTACTGGGTTAATGGGTGGTCATTAGGTTAAAAATTGAATATTTTGACCAAAATGTTCTTTTTGGTCAAAACTTGATCTATTGAGTTAATGGGTTTGTCATTGGGTCAAGGATTGACCATTTTGACCAAAGTTGACTCTTTGGTCAGAGATTGACTTATTGGGTCAATAATTGGTCATTTAGTCAAAAATTGAGTATTTTGACCAAAATAGAATTTTTGGTCAAAATAGTCAATTTTTTGTCAAAAGTTAAGCCATTGGGTCAACTGAATGTTCATTGGGTCAGAATTGACCATTTTGACCAAAGTTGACTTTTTGGTCAAAAGTTGACCTATTTGGTCGATGAGTTGGTAATTGGGTCAACAATTGATAATTTTGAACAAATATGACTTTTTGGTCAAAAGTTGACCTATTGGGTCAATGGGTTGGTCATTGGGTTAAAAATTGACCATTTTAACCAAAGTTGACTTTTTGGTCAAAAGTTAACCTATTGGGTCAATGGGTGGTCATTAGGCCAAAAGTTGACTATTTTGACCAAAATTGATGTTTTGGTCAAAAGTTGACCTATTGGGTCAACGGGCATGTCATTGGGCAAGGATTGACCATTTTAACCAAAGATGACTTTATTATCAGAGATTGACTTATTGGGTCAATTATTGGTCATTAATTGAAAAATTGACTATTTTGACCGAAATTGACTTTTCGGTCAAAAGTTGACCTATTAGGCAAAGGGGTTGGTCATTGGGTTAAAGATTAATCATTTTGACCAAAGTTAACTTTTTGGTCAAAAGTTGGCCTATTGGGTCAATGCGTTGGTTATTGGGTCAAGGATTGACCATTTTGACCAAAGTTTACTTTTCTCTCAATGATTGGCTTACTGGGTCAATAATTGGTCATTAGGTTAAAAAATTACTATTTTGACGAAAATTGACTTTTTTGTCAAAAGTTGACCTATTGAGTCAATGGGTTGGTCTTTGGGTGAAGGATTGACCATTTTGAGCGAAGTTGACTTTTTGGTCAAAAGTTAACCTATAGGGTAAATGGGTTGGTCATTGGGTCAAGGACTGACCATTTTGACCAATGTTGACTTTTTGGTCAGTGATTGACTTATTGGGTCAATAATTGGTCATTAGGTCTAAAATTAATTATTTTGACAAAAATTATATTTTTGCTCAAAATTTGACCCATTGGGTCAACGGGGTAGTCATTGGGTCAGAAATTGACCATCTTGAACAATGTTGACTTTTTGGTCAAAAGTTGACCTATTTGTTCAATGTGTTGGTAATTGGGTCAAGAATTGACCATTTTGAACGAAGATGACTTTTTGATCAAAATTTAAGCTTTTGGGTCAATGGGTTGGACATTGAGTAAAAATTTGACCAGTTTGACCAAAGTTAACTTTTTAGTCAAAAGTTGTCTATTGGGTTTATTGGTGTTCATTAGGTCAAAAATTTACTATTTTGACCAAAATTGACTTTTTAGTCAAAAGTTGACGTATTGCGTCAATGGGTTTGTCATTGGGTCAAGGATTGACAATTTTAACCAAAGATGACCTTTTGGTTCAACGAGGAGGTCATTGGGTTAGAAATTGACAATTTTGACCAAAGTTGACGTTTTGGTCAAAATTTGACCTATTGGGTTAATGGGTTAGTCATTGAGTCAGAATTGACCATTTTAGCCAAACTTTATTTTTCTGTCAAACGTTAACATATTGGGTTAATGGGGTGGTCATTAGGTCAAAAATTGACAATTTTGACCAAAATTAACTTTTTGGCAAATGTTTACCTATTGGGAATGGGTTGGTCAATGGGTCAAAGATTGACTATTTTGACCAACATTGAATTTTTGATCAAAAGTTGACCTATTGGGTCAATGATTTGGTCATTGCGTAAAAGATTGACAATTTCGACCAAAATTGTCTTTTTGGTCAAAAGTGACCTATTGGATCAATGCGTTGGTCATTGGGTCAAGAATTGACCATTTTTCTTAAAGTTGATTTCTTGGTTAGAGATTGGCTTACTGGATCAAAAATTGGTCATTACGTCAAAAATTGACTTTTTTGGCCAAAATTGACTTTTTGGTCAAAGGTTGACCTATTGGGTTAATGGGTTTGTCATTGGGTCAAGTATTGACCTTTTTGACCAAAGTTGAGTTTTTAGTCAGAGATTTACTTATTGGGTCAATAATTGGTCATTAAGTCAAAAATTGACTATTTTGACCAAAATCAAATTTCTGGTTAATAGTTAACCCATTGGGTGAACGGGGTGTTCATTAGGTCAGAAATTGAACATTTTGACCAAAGTTGACTTTTTGGTCAAAAGTTGACCCATTTGGTTAATGAGCTGGTAATTGGGTTAAGAATTGGCCATTTTAACCAAAGATTTCTTTTTAGTCAAAAGTTGACTTATTCGGTCAATGAGTTGGTCATTGGGTCAAAAATTGACCATTTTGATCAAAGTTGACTATTTGGTCAAAAGTTGACCTACTTGGTCAATTGGTGGTCATTAGGTCAAAATTTGGCTATTTTGACCAAAATTGACTTTTTGGTCAAAAGTTGACCTAGTGGGTCAATGGGTTGGTTATTGGGTCAAGGTTTGACCTGACCAAAGTTAACTTTTTGGACAAAAGTTGACCTATTGGGTCCAAGGGTTGGTCATTGGGTCAGAAGTTGACCATTTTGACCAAAGTTGACTTTTTGGTCAAAAGTTGACCTATTGGTTTAATGACTTTGTTATTGGGTTAAAGATCAACCATTTTGACCAAAGTTGACTTTTTGGTCAGAGATTGGCGTACTGGGTAAATTATTCGTCATTAGGTCAAAAATTAGCTATTTTAACCAAAATTGACTTTTTGGTCAAAAATTGACCTATTGGGTCTATGGGTTGATCATTAGGTCAAGGATTGACCATTTTGACGAAAGTTGACTTTTTGCTCAAAAGTTGACATATTTGATCAATTAGTTGGTAAATGGGTCAATAATTGACCATTTTGATCGAAGATGATTTTTGGGTCAAAAGTTGATCTATTGGGTTAAAAATTAACCATTTTGACCAAAGTTGACTTTTTGGTCAAAAGTTGACCTATTGGGTCAATGGGTGGTCATTAGGTAAAAAATTGACTGTTTTGACCAAAATTGACTTTTTGGTCAAAAGTTGACCTATTCGGTCAAGGGATTGGTCGTTGGGACAAGGATTAACCATTTTTACCATAGTTGACTTTTCGGTTAGAGTTTAACTTATTTGGTCAATAATTGGTCATTAGGTCAAAAATTGACTTTTTTGACCAAAATGGTCAACGCGGCGGTCATCAGGTCAGAAATTGACCATTTTTGACATTTTAGTAAAAAGTTGACCTATTTGGTCTATTAGTTGGTAATTTGGTCAAGAATTGTTCATTTTGACAAAAGATGACTTTTTAGTCAAAAGTTGACCTATTGGGTCATTGTATTGGTCATTGGTTCAAAAATTGACTCTTTTGGCCAAAGTTGACTTTTTTGTCAAAAGTTGACCTATTGGGTGTCATTAGGTTAAAAATTGACTATTTTGACCAAAATTGACTTTTTGGTGAAAAGTTGACCTATTGGGTCAATGGCTTTGTCATTAGATCAAGGATTGTCCATTTTGACCAAAGTTGACTTTTTGGTCAAAAGTTGACCTATTGGGTCAATAGGTTGGTCATTAGGTCAAGGATTGACCATTTTGACCAAAGTTTACTTTATGCTCAAAAGTTGACATATTTGGTCAATGAGTTGTCATTGGATCAAGGGTTGTCCATTTTGACCGAAGATGCCTTTTGGGTCAAAAGTTGATTTATTGGGTCAAAAATTGACCATTTTGACCAAAGTTGACTTTTTAGTCAAAAGTTGACCTATTGGGTCAATGAGTGGTCATTATGTAAAAAGTTGACTATTTTGACCAAAATTGACTTTTTGGTCAAAAGTTGACCTATTATCTCAATGAGTTTGTCATTAAGTCAAGGACTGACCATTTTGACTAAAGTTGACTTTTCGGTCAGAGTTTGACTTATTGTGTCAATAATTGGCTATTATGTCAAAATTAAATATTTTGACCAAAATAATCAACGGGTCAGAAATTGACCATTTTTACCAAAGTTGATTTTTTGATTAAAAGTTGACAATTTTGGTCAATGAGTTGGTAATTGGGTCAAGAATTGACCATTTTGAACAAAGATTACTTTTTGGTCGAAAGTTGACCTATTGGGTCAATGGGTTAGTCATTGGGTCAAAATTCACCATTTTAACCGAACTTTACTTTTTGGTTAAATGTAGACCTATTGGGTCAATGGGTGGTCATTAGGTCAAAAATTGTCTATTTTGACTAAAATTGATGTTTTGTTCAAAGTTTAACTTATTGGGTCAATAGGTTTATCATTAGATCGATGATTGACCATTTTGACCAAAGTTGGCTTTATGTTGGAGATTGAATTATTAGATTCGATAATTGGTCATTAATTCAAAAATTGACTATTTTGACCAAAATTGACTTTTTGGTCAAAAGTTGACCTATTAGGCCAATGGATTGGCATTGTGTCAAGGATTGATCATTTTGATCAGAGTTGACTTTTTGGTCAAAAGTTGACCTATTGGGTCAATGGGTTAAGGATAGACCATTTTGACCAAAGTTGGCTTGTTGGTAAAAAGTTGACCTATTGGGATAATGGGTTGGTCTGTGTCAGAAATTGACCATTTTGACCAAAGTTGACTTTTAAGTCAAAAGTTTACCTATTGGTTTAATGGATTTTTCATTGGGTCAAAGATCAACCATTTTGACCTAAGTTCAATTTTTGGTCAGGGATTGGCTTACTGAGTCAATCATTGGTCATTAGGTCGAAAATTGACTATTTTGAACAAATTTAACTTTTTGGTCAAAAGTTGATCTTTTGGGTCAATTGGTTGGTCATTAGGTCAAGGATTGACCATTTTAACCAAAGTTGATTTTTTGCTCAAAAGTTGACATATTTGGTCAATGAGTTGGTAATATGGTCAAGAATTGACCATTTTGACTGAAGATGACTTTTGGGTCAAAAGTTGATTTATTGAGTCAAAAATTGACCATTTTGACCAAAGTTGACTTTTTGGTCAAAAGTTGACATATTGGGTCAATGGGTGGTCATTATGTAAAAAGTTGACTATTTTAACTAAAATTGACTTTTTGGTCAAAAGTTGACCTATTGGTTCAATGGGTTTGTCATTAGGTCCAGGATTGACTATTTTGACCAAAGTTGACTTTTCGGTCAGAGTTTGACTTATTGGGTCAATAATTACTCATTAGGTCAAAAATTAACTATCTTGACCAAAATGGTCAACGGGTTTGTTATTGGGACAATGATTGATCATTTTTACCAAAGTTGACTTTTTGGTCAAAAGTTGACCTATTGGGTCAATGGGTTGGTCATTAGATCAAGGATTGACTATTTTGACCAAAGTTGACTTTTTGGTCAGAGCTTGACTTGTTGGGTCAATAATTGGTCATTAATTCAAAAATTGACTATTTTGACCAATTTGACTTTTTGGTTCGTCATTGGGTTAAGGATTGACCATTTTGACCAAAATTTACTTTTTGGTCAGAGATTAACTTATTGGGTGAATAATTGGCCATTAATTAAAAAATTAACTATTTTGACAAAAATATACTTTTTGCTCAAAAGTTGACCGATTAGTCAAATGGGTTGGTCATTGGGTCAAGGATTGATCATTTTGACCAAAGTTAGCTTTTTGGTCAAAAGTTGACCTATTTAGTCAATAGGTTGGTCATTGGGTCAAGGATTGACCGTTTTAACCAAAGTTGACTTTTTGGTCAGAGATTGGCTTACTGGGTCAATAATTCGTCATTAGGTCAAAACTTGACTAATTTGACCAAACTTGACTTTTTGGTCAAAACTTGACCTATTGGATCAATGGGTTGGTCATTGGGTCAAGGATTTACCATTTTTACCAAAGTTGACTTTTTGGTTAAAATTTAACCTATTGGGTCAATGGGTTGGTCATTGGTCAAGGATTGACCATTTTGATAAAAATTAAATTTTTTGTCAAAAGTTGACCCATTGGGTCAACGGGGTGGACAGTGGGTCAAAAATGGACCATTGTGACAAAAAATTTACCATTTTGACCAAAATTGACTTTTTGGTCAAATATTGACATAACTGGTCAATGAGTTGACTGGAGATGACTTTTTGGTCAAAAGTTGACATATTGGGCCAATGGGTTGGTCAATGGGTCAAAAATTAACCATTTTTACAAAAGTTGACTTTTTGCTTCCGAATGTTGTCTGTTGGGTCGATGGGTGGCCATTAGAGTCGAAAATTGATTATTTGACCAAAATTGAGTTTTTGGTCAAAAGTTGACCTATTGAATCAATGGGATTGTCATTGGGTTAATGATTGATCATTTTGACCAAAGTTGACATTTTGGTCTGAGATTGACTTATTAGGTCAATAATTAGTTATTAGGTCAAAAATTGACTATTTTGACGAAAAAAGAATTTCTGGTTGAAATAGTCAATTTTTGGTTAAAAGTTATCCCATTGGGTCAACGGAGTGGTCATTGGGTCAGAAATTGATCATTTCGACCAAAGTTGACTTTTTGGTCAAAAGTTGACATATTTGGTCATTGAGTTGGCAATTGGGTCAAGTATTGACCATTTTGACCAAATATGACTTTTTTTGGTCAAACGTTGACCTATCGGGTCAATTAGTTGGTCATTGGTTCAAAAATGACCATTTTAACCAAAGTTGACTTTTTGGTCAAAACTTAACCTATTGGGTCAATGGGTAGTCATTTGGTCAAAAATTGACTATTTTGACCCAAATTAACTTTTTGGTCAAAAGTTGACCTATTAGGTCATTGGGTCAAAAGTGGACAGTGGGTCAAAAATTGACCATTTTGTCTAAAGATGACTTTTTAATCAGAGATTGACTTATTGGGTCAATAATTGGTTATTAAAAAAAATTATCTACTTTGACCAAAATTGACTTTTTGGTCAAAAGTTGACCTATTAGGCCATTAGGTTGGTCATTGGGTCAAGGATTGATCATTTTAACCAAAGTTGACTTTTTAGTCAAAAGTTGACCTATTGGGTTAATGGGTTGGTCATCGGGACACGGATTAACCATTTTGACCAAAGTTGACTTTTTGGTCAGAGATTGGCTTACTGGGTCAATAATTGGTCATCAAGTCAAAAATTGACTATTTTGACCAAAATTGACTTTTTGTTCAAAAGTTGACCTTTTAGGACAATGGGTTGGTCATTAGGTCAAGGATTGAACATTTTGACCGAAGTTGAATTTTTGGTCAAAAGTTGACCTATTGGGTCAATGGGTTGGTCATTAGGTCAATGATTGACCATTTCGACCAAAGTTGACTTTTTAGTCGAGAATTGACTTATTAGATTCGATAATTTGTCATTAGGTCAAAAATTAATTATTTTGACAAAAATTAAACTTTTGGTCAAAGGTTGACCTATTGGGTCAACGTGGTGGTGATTGAGTCAGAAATTGACCATTTTGATAGAAGTTGACATATTTGATCAATAAGTTGGAAAATGGGTAGAGAGTTGACCATTTTGATCGAAGATGACTTTTTGGTCAAAAGTTGGCCTATTGGGTCAATAGGTTGGTCATTGGGTAAAAAATTGTCCATTTTGACCAAAGTTAACTTTTTGGTCAAAAGTTTGCCTGTTGCGTTAATGATTTTATCATTGGGTCAAAGATTGACTATTTTGACCAAAGTTGACTTTTTGGTCAGAGATTAACTTATTGGGTCAATAATTGGTCATTAGGTAAAAAATTGACTATTTTGTGCAAAGTTGAATTTTTTGTCAAAAGTTAACCCATCTGGTCAACGGGGTGGTCATTGGGTTAGAAATTGATCATTTTGACCAAAGTTGACTTTTTGGACAAAAGTTAACACATTTGGTCAATGAGTTAGTAATTTGGTCAAGAATTGACCATTTTGACCCAAGATGATTTTGTGGTAAAAACTTGACCTATTGGGTCAATGGGTTGGTCATTGGGTAAAAAATTGTCCATTTTGACCAAAGTTGACTTTTTGGTCAAAAGCCTAGACATTGTGTGAATGGGTGGTCATTAGGTCAAAATTTGACTATTTTGACCAAAATTGATTTTTGGTCAAAAGTTGACATATTGGGTCAATGGGTTTGTCATTGGGTCAAGGATTGACCATATTGACAAAAATTTACTTTTTGGTCAAAGATTGACTTATTGGGTAAATAATTGGCCATTAATTCAAAAATTTACTATTTTGACCAAAATAGACTTTTTGGTCAAAAGTTGACCGATTAGGCCAATCGGTTGGTCATTGGGTCAAGGATTGATCATTTTGACCAAAATTAACTTTTTGGTCAAAAGTTGACATATTGGGTCGATGGGTTGGTCATTGGTTCGAAGATTGACCATTTTGACCAAAGTTGACTTTTTGGTCGAGAGATTGGCTTCTTTGGATCGATAATTCGTCATTAGGTCGAGATTGGTTATTTTGACCAAAATTGACTTTTTGGTCAAAACTTGACCTATTGGGTCAAGGATTGACCACTTTGATTGAAGTTGACTTTTTGGTCAAAGTTTGACCAATTGGGTCAATGGGTTGGTCATTGGGTCAAGGATTGACTATTTTGATAAAAAATAAATTTTTGTCAAAAGTTGACCCATTGGATCAACGAGGTGGCCATTGGGTCCAAGATTGACCATTTTGACCAAAATTGACTTTTTGGTCAAAAGTTGACATAATTGGTCAATGAGTTAGTAATGGGAATAAGAATTGACCATTTTGACCGAAAATGACTTTTTGGTCAAAAGTTGATCTATTTGGTCATTGTTTAGTCGTTGGGTCAAAAATTGACCATTTTTACAAAAGTTGACTTTTTGGTTAAAAGTTGACCTGATAGGTTAATGGGTGGCCATTAGGTAAAAAATTGACTATTTTGACCAAAATTGAGTTTTTGGTCAAAAGTTAACCTATTGGGTCAATGGGATTATCATTGGGTCAAGGATTGACCATTTTGACCAAAGTTGACGTTTTGGTCAGATATTGACTTATTAGGTCAATAATTGGTTATTAGGTTAAAAATTTACTATTTCGACCAAAATAGAATTTTTGGTTGAAATAGTGAATTTTTTCTCAAAAGCTAACCCATAAGGTCAACGGGGTGGTCATTGGGTTAGAAAATCACCATTTTGACCAAAGTTGACTTTTTGGTCAAATGTTGACACATTTGTTCAATGAGTTGGTAATTTGGTCAAGAATTGACCATTTTGACCAAAGAAGATTTTATGGTAAAAAGTTGACCTATTGGGTCAACGGGTTGGTCATTGGGAAAAAATTGTCCATTTTGACCAAATTTGACTTTTTGGTCAAAAGCTGAGACATTGGGTGAATGCGTGGTCATTAGGTCAAAATTTGACTATTTTGACAAAAATTGATTTTTTGGTCAAAAAGTTGACATATGGGGTCAATGGGTTTGTCATTGGGTCAAAGATTGACCATTTTGACCAAAATTTACTTTTTGGTTAGAGATTGACTTATTGGGTGAATAATTGACCATTAATTCAAAAATTTACTATTTTGACCAAAATAGACTTTTTGGTCGAGATTGACCTATTAGGCGATGGGTGGGTCATTGGGTCGAGATTGACCACTTTGACCGAAGTTAACTTTTTGGTCGATAGTTGACTGATTGGATCGATGGGTTGGTCATTGGTTGAGGATTGACCATTTTGACCAAAGCTTAACTTTTGGTCAAGATTGGCTTCTTTGGGTCAATAATTCGTCATTAGGTCAAATTTTGACTATTTTGACCAAAATTGACTTTTTGATCAAAACTTGACTTATTGGGTCAATGGGTTGGTCATTGGGTCAAGCATTGACCATTTTGACTGATGTTGAATTTTTGGTCAAAAGTTGACCAATTGGGTCAATGGGTTGGTCATTGGGTCAACGATTGACCATTTTGATAAAAATTAAATTTATTGTCAAAAGTTGACCCATTGGGTCAACGGGGTGGCCATTGGGTAAAAAATTGACCATTTTGACCAAAATTGTCTTTTTGGTCAAAAGTTGACATATTTGGTCAGTGCGTTGGTAATTGGTTAAAGGATTGACCATTTTGATAGAAGATGACTTTTTGGTCAAAAGTTGATCTATTTGGTCAATGGGTTGGTCGTTGGGTAAAAAATTAACCATTTTTACAAAAGTTGACTTTTTGGTTAAATGTTGACCTATTAGGTCAATGGGTGGCCATTAGGTCAAAAATTGACTATTTTGACCAAAATTGAGTTTTTGGTCAAAAGTTGACCTATTGGGTCAATGGGATTGTCATTGGGTCAAGGATTGACCATTTTGACCAAAGTTAACATTTTGGTCAGAGATAGACTTATTAGGTCAATAATTGGTTATTAGGTCAAAAATTGACTATTTTGACCAAAATAAAATTTTTGGTTGAAATAGTGACTTTTTCGTCAAAATTTAACCCATCTTGTCAACGGGGTGGTCATTGGGTTAGAAATTAACCATTTTGACCAAAGTTGACTTTTTGGTCAAAAGTGGAAACATTTGGTCAATAAGTTGGTAATTTGGTTAAGAATTGACCAAAGATGATTTTGTGGCAAAAAGTTGACCTATTGGGTTAATGGGTTGGTCATTGGGTAAAAAATTATCCATTTTGACCAAAGTTGACTTTTTGGTCAAAAGCTAAGTCATTGGGTGAATGGGTGGTCATTAGGTCAAAATTTGACTATTTTGACCAAAATTGATTTTTTGGTCAAAAGTTGACATATTAGGTCAATGGGTTTGTCATTGGGTCAAGGATTGACCATTTTGACCAAAATTTACTTTTTTCTCAGAGATTGACTTATTGGGTGAATAATTGGCCATTATTTCAAAAATTTACTATTTTGACCAAAATAGACTTTTTGGTCAAAAGTTGACCGATTAGGCCATGGGTGGGTCATTGGGTCGAGATTGACCATTTTGACCAAAGTTAACTTTTTGGTCGATAGTTGACTGTTAGATCGATGGGTTGGTCATTACTTCGAGAATTGACCATTTTGATCGAAGTTAACTTTTTGGTCGAGAGATTGGCTTGCTAGGTCGATAATTCGTCATTAGGTCGAAATTTGGTTATTTTGACCAAAATTGACTTTTTGGTCAAAACTTGACCTATTTGGTCAATGGGTTGGTCATTGGATCAAGGATTGTCCATTTTGACCGATGTTGAATTTTAGGTCAAAAGTTGACCAATTGGGTCAATGGGTTGGTCATTGGGTTAAGTATTGACCATTTTGATAAAAAATAAATTTTTTGTCAAAAGTTGACTCATTGGGTCAATGGGGTGGCCATTGGGTGAAAAATTGACCATTTTGACCAAAATTGACTTTTTGGTCAAAAGTTGACATATTTGGTCAATGCGTTGGTAATTGGTTTAAGGATTGACCATTTTGACCGAAGATGACTTTTTGGTCAAAAGTTGATCTATTTGGTCAATGGGATTGTCATTGGGTCAAGGATTGACCATTTTGACCAAAGTTGACATTTTGGTCAGAGATTGACTTATTAGGTCAATAATTGGTTATTAGGTCAAAAATTGACTATTTGGACCAAAATAGAATTTTTTGTTGAAATAGTTAATTTTTGGTCAAAAGTTAACCCGTTGGATCAACGGAGTGGTCATTGGGTCAGAAATTGACCATTTTGACCAAAGTTGTGGTCAAAAATTGACTTATTTGGTCAATGAGTTGGCAATTGGGTCAAGAATTGACCAGTTTGACCAAATATGACTTTATTGGTCAAACGTTGACCTATTGGGTCAATGGGTTAGTTATTGGTTCAAAAATTGACCATTTTAACCAAAGTTGACTTTTTTGTCAAAACTTGACCTATTGGGTCAATGGGTGGTCATTTGGTCAAAAATTGACTATTTTGACCCAAATTAACTTTTCGGTCAAAAGTTGACCTATTAGGTCATTGGGTCAAAGCATTGACCATTTTGTCTAAAGTTGACTTTTTAATCAGAGATTGACTTATTGGGTCAGTAATTGGTTATTAAAAAAAATTATCTACTTTGACTAAAATTGACTTTTTGGTCAAAAGTTGACCTATTAGGCCACTAGGTTGGTCATTGGGTCAAGGATTGATCATTTTAACCAAAGTTGACTTTTTGTTCAAAAGTTGACCTATTGGGTTAATGGGTTGGTCATTGGGTCACGGATTGACCATTTTGACCAAAGTCAACTTATTGGTCAGAGATTGGCTTCTTGGGTCGATAATTGGTCATCAAGTCGAAATTGATTATTTTGACCAAAATTAACTTTTTGTTCGAAAGTTGACCTTTTAGGACGATGGGTTGGTCATTAGGTCGTGGTTTGAACATTTTGACCAAAGTTGACTTTTCGGTCGAAGTTGACATAATGGGTCGATGGCTTAGTCATTAGGTCGAAGATTGACCATTTCGACCAAAGTTGACTTTTTGGTCGGAAATTGACTTATTGGGTCAATAATTTGTCGTTAGGTCAAAAATTAATTATTTTGACAAAAATTAAACTTTTGGTCAAAGGTTGACCTATTGGGTCAACGTGGTGGGGATTGAGTCAGAAATTGACTATTTTGATAAAAGTTGACATATTTGATCAATGAGATGGAAAATGGGTCGAGAGTTGACCATTTTGATCGAAGATGACTTTTTGGTCAAAAGTTGGCCGATTGGGTCAATAGGTTGGTCATTGGGTAAAAAATTGTCCATTTTGACAAAAGTTAAATTTTTGGTCAAAAGTTTGCCTGTTGGGTTAATGATTTTATCATTGGGTCAAAGATTGACTATTTTGACCAAAGTTGACTTTTTGGTCAGAGATTAACTTATTGGGTCAATAATTGGTCATTAGGTAAAAAATTGACTATTTTGACCAAGGTTGAATTTTTGTCAAAGTTAACCCATCTGGATTCGATGGGGTGGTCATTGGGTTAGAAATTGACCATTTTGACCAAAGTTGACTTTTTGGACAAAAGTTGACACATTTGGTCAATGAGTTGGTAATTGGTCAAGAATTGACCATTTTGACCAAAGATGATTTTGTGGTAAAAAGTTGATCTATTGGGTCAATGGGTTGGTCATTGGGTAAAAAATTGTCCATTTTGACCAAAGTTGACTTTTTGGTCAAAAGCTTAGACATTGGGTGAATGGGTGGTCATCAGGTCAAAATTTGACTATTTTGACCAAAATTGATTTTTTGGTCAAAATTTGACATATTGGGTCAATGGGTTTGTCATTGGGTCAAGGATTGACCATTTTGACAAAATTTACTTTTTGGTCAAAGATTGACTAATTGGGTAAATAATTGGCCATTAATTCAAAAATTTACTATTTTGACCAAAATTGACTTTTTTGTCAAAAGTTGACCGATTAGGCCGATCGGTTGGTCATTGGGTCAAGGATTGATCATTTTGACCAAAATTAACTTTTTGGTCAAAAGTTGACCTATTGGGTCAATGGGTTGGTCATTGGTTCAAGGATTGACAATTTTGACCAAAGTTGACATATTGGTCAGAGATTGACTTATTAGGTCAATAATTGGTTATTAGGTTAAAAATTGAATATTTG